>PVIJ01000412.1:0-299980 GCA_004024925.1 Scalopus aquaticus
AGCAGTATGAGGAAAGAAACATACCGCCTAAAACAAAATTACACAAACTACAAAGCAAGTACAACTGTTTCAGTATATAGTTTTGTTTCATCTCTGACCTACAGTTACATTCATCAAATTAGAGATCTGAAAAGGAAACTTGAAAGTTACAAATGGAATTTTTCCTAATTCTGTTTGAATCACAGTGATAGTATCTCTGTGAACCTCGGGGTTGCAGTATTAAGAGATCCCAGTGAGCAGGCTATTGTGCAAGATTCTGATGAAGCCCTGTGTCAGTGTTGATTTAAGGGACAGATTAAAATACCATCCCCACAGAAGAGCCTAAGATATTGCATGTCAGTCATTAAAATATTGTGGGGAAATTGTTCAGATTTGGAATTCACACTAACCTGGATTGGAACACTGAGTTTATTTAAGTGCTCTTAACTTTGGCAACATCTTTGAACACAATGAGCCACAGCTTCCTCACCTATAAATTAATGTAATGGTATAAACATAACTTTGTGAGGGATAATAAGACAATATATCTTGTATTCACAAGGTAAATATTCAGCAAATGGAAGCTACATCTATTGATCGAATAAATCCAGTTTATGATAACTATGTCAGTTTCTTATAACAATGGGTATAAAATGATGAGAGCACTTCACAGGTTTCATTGAAATTAAATAAAATTAAAATGTATCCCTGCTTTAAAGAGGCGATGACATAAAGCCCTAACTAAGGGAGTCCTAGCTCCAGATATCTAAGTCCTGTAAATACTGCTGGCAAATTTTCTCTGTTACCATCTCTACTAACCACATTGTTACACTGTGATGACGCCACTGTTGCTTTAAAAACCCTTGTGAGTTGCTCTCTTCCCACTTCTCTCACCAGGTCTTTTCTTTCTTATCTGAGTACAGTTAGTTCAAGTTCAGAAATAAATGATTTGCTTTTGACCTTTTATCACATAAGCTGCCTAGTTAAGATCAGGGTATCCAGTTTTCTGGAAAGATCAATAAGCTGGGATGGTAAGGTCAAATCAGAGTTTTTCCTTTGGGACAAGTAACATGCTCAGTTCATATACTGGAAGTACCCCCAATGCTAAATGGCTGAGCAGGGGCACAGTAGCCGCCACAGGTGCCCAGTGACAGGGTCTCCAAGTTTGCTGACCCGATGAAGCGACGCTTGTTTTCTTTTGTTGTTATGTTTTTGAGATGAGTAGCTATCTTGCAGACTTTTCTATTGGAAATTAAATTAGGGGCCTTATTTCTGTGTGAGATGTTGGCTTAATTAGAGCACTGTCAGTAACAGTTTGGCACAAACTCCACAGAAATACCTCCTAAAACATGGCTACACAATTTCTTCAAATAAATTTTAAATTGTATCTAATTTTTCTGACCTAACATTTTTTATTGTCACAATCAAATTCTCCATGAATATAACTGTTCAAATTCCCATGTCTGCCATCTTATATTTCAAATGAACAGAAAACTAAACAAGGAGTAATGAGTGAAAAGTATCACCCTTTGTACTTCCGTATTTCTTTCTAATTAAGAAAGATGTTAATTGAAATTAGAGTGACACAGACCCTGTGCAGAAATCTCCCAAGCATTGTAATTGGTTTGTGGAGCTGTTGCCCCGGGGTCATCCACTGGAGGAACTCCTGCCTGGTTGAGAGCTACTAAAAATCCTCACCTAAAAAGCAACCGCAAGCTTATGAAAAAGGATTGTCAGTGGAAAAACAAATTTATCTACACCCAAATTAGATTTTACTTAAACATTTACAGAGAGAATATTTGAGGTTAGATACTTTTACTAATCAGCTCACCTCAGTGGGTTCTTTCCCCATGCAATTTCCTTTAACTCAATTTGATCACAGCTAGACCTCTTAATGGCTCCACATAGCCTACAGAACAAAGCAGACTCTAGCAGGACTTTGCCACCAGACTCCCCTTAATCCCCAGCACATAATCAACCCAACTCCTCCCCCGTACCCATACCCAGATCCTGCCATTCCACCAAAAATGTATGTCCCTGCCATCCATGTTGCTACATTCACTGAACAATGCTTCTGATACCTTCTTTTCTCTGGAATAAAAAATGCTTACCAAATCTGATAAACTTACTCTACAAAGGCCAGCTCAAATACCACATCCTCCAATAAATTCCTTATTGTACCTCTTGGCTGAAAATAATATCACTCCATTTGAACTGTCTATTTATATGTGGGAGGACACCAATATTCAGTCCATTGAATTTGCCTTCTTTGAAAATTCATGGAATTTAAAATGGAATTTGGAGAATAGAGGGAATTGGTCTAGATAGAATTTAGGTAGAGAATTCCTTGCAGGAAAAAAAATGAGCAAAAAATATTGAGGAATTATTCTTCCAGAATTATTCTAGTTTGTAGAAATAATAGGTACAAGTGACTAATAATAAGAATATTACCTAACATCTTTCAGTAACTCTCATCTTCTGAATATTTTTATAAACCACTTTACATGTCTTAAATCCATCAAGATTTTATGACTATATTTCCATTTAAACTATATTTCCATTTAGGTGGAAATGGGATTGTGAGTAGAAATGAGGATGATAAGTTAGAAGAGGAGTTGAAATCATGTTGCCAACTATATGGAGGAGGGGATTCCTGATCCTATGCAGAGAGAATTAGAAGACTTTATTAGCCAGAGAAAGATGAAGGTGGTGGAAGGCATGGTAGAATACACACTCAGAAGAGACACCAGGCCAAAGTTACTTACGGGAGGCATGTGTACTTGAGGGCTGAGGGAGGGGAAGGCAGGAACAGTGCGAGCTTGTTTGGGTTGATGAGTGCCAGTGAGCAGCCTGGAGAGTTTGGCCAACAAATCGTGTAAAGCTAGTACAGAGGCCAAGGACCTTTCTTCTATGAGGAGTGCTGAGGGCTTGACACAGTCGAATAACAGACAGGTTTCCCTTTAGACAAGTCAACCTTACAGCATTAAGGAGGCTTTGAAAGAATTGGAGTACAGGCAGGGAGACCAGATAGGAGGCCCTTGGCCTCACTGCGCCAACAAAATTTGCTGAGACACAGATCTAAAACAGTGACTAGACGGAAGGAGGGAAGGGAAAATGTGGTAGACCGTTTTGGTCGAAAGTGGCTGCACAACACCCATTCTCAGCTCTGAGTCCTAATGTGATTATAAGACTCCTCCCTTTTAAAGGGAGAGATCAATATTCCTTCCCCCGCTATTTACAGAAGTGACACTGTGTGTGACCTCTGAAGTTAAATCTTAAAAGTAATATCCTTTGCACCTAATCCTTTAGGATACTTGCTCTTAGAACCCAACTGCCAACCTAGGAGGAAGCCCAAACTAACCCCATAATGAATCACTCAAATGGAAAGGCCACATGGAAATGCCAGTGACCCCAGCTGAGGCCCCAGCCATGAGGCACTTGCACCACCAGATGTGAGAGGGAAGATGCCTTCGGTGGCCCCAAGGCCCAGCCCTCCAGTCCCAGCTGATTCCAGAATCCTGTGGGGATTAGACGGATTAGTCACCCCACTTGTTATTTTAAACCTACTGAGGTTGCGGGAGCAGGAGGAAGTTGATATATATTAGAATATAAAATCAAAAGGATTGGGTGGTTCCTGAAAGCGTAATTTGACTGGCTGAAATCTGTTTTGTAGAGGACTGGAGACCAGGAAAGCAAAGAGTTTACTGTGGATGTCCTCAAGTCTTTGTCAAGCTGTATTCCTAATAAAATGGCCTAAAAGGAAAATTGAGCAACTTGTTCACCCTTTAAAATGTAAGAAATCATATTCAAAAGTGTTCATATATTTACCAACAAATTCCATTCTAATCTAAGTATCTGAAAAGCAGCATTTTGGAAATCCGCATTCAAGTAAGTAGCACAGTTCTTTCCTTAGAAGACTACAAATGTTTATAAATATTTGGAATTTAATTTGGGTCAGTTTGAAGGAAGATTATCTCTTGCTTTGTTTTCCTCATTTTTCATGACTCCTATTTATTATGTAGAAATATATGTCATGTTTCCAAATAATCTGTCCAAACTTCTTGTAGCCAGACTTTTATGATATGACTCAGTAGCAATATGGCTGGATAACTGATAAATTTTGAAAATGTATTCTTTAGGATAGAAATCTTAAGCAAATGGGCCCAATTGCTAAAACTGTAAAGAGAGAAACACTTTTTTAAATAAGTGATTTCAAAAATCTTGATTTATCTTCAACAAGTTTCATATTGGGCAAGGGGGTTGGGAGGGAAGGGGAGAGACATTAATAATTTCTCTCTTTTCATAAAAGGTAACGTCTTCTTGTTTTTTTCTTAAGGAAATAAGAAAGCTAAAGTTACCAATCTACCTTCATATGGTAGCCGCACATGACAAGCATGTTACTGAACATGCACTCAGAACTTTCCCTGTGCAAATAATCTAATTTGGACCAAATATGAAGAGAAATATGGAGTGTAGCATATCATTCACGTGACACACATCATAACAATGCGTGACACATTGTGACACGATGTATGTCACATCATTACAATAAACTCTTTGCTTCTTATATGTCTTCTCCTCCTGTATCCAGTTGTAACTTATATGATTGATTGTTAGAGCTGCATTTAGTAATGAGTAATTGCCAGTAATTATTGAATAACAAAAGGGATACATACTTAGCAAATGCAGAGAATATTACTCTTGTTCATTTTAGCAAGCATTCTGGGAATGTTACAATGAACAAGGAGAAGGAATCACAGAAAACAAATTGTCTCTTTCTCTGATCTCTTAAATTTAGAGTATCTTAGATCTCTGATGTGTTAAATTTAGAATACAGTCTCTCTGGCTCACATTCCTAGACTCTCCCTTTGCCTAAACTATCTCTAAACAAATTCATTGAATAAGCACTCTGGATAGACACTCAGTCATGACTCAGGGATTCCAGCGATGAGCGGTGGTCAAGGAGACAGACTACAAAAGTGATTAAACTGACAGATTCATATAAAAATAATAGGATCCTAAGCAAAATCCCCTCTAGTTCCATCCATATTTTTGTAAATGGTAATAGTTCACATTTTTTTGAACTGAGTTAGTATTCCATTCTGTATACATGCACATCTTCTTATGCTAAGTGAAAGAAATCAGAAGGAGAAAAACAAATACCAGAGGACTTCATTCGTGTAGTATATAAAGGAACAAAATAAAGGAACTGACAAAACTAAACCAAAACAAAGCCTAGAAATCTAACGGCAGCAGTAAGGCTACTTAATTCTACTTAATTCGCTACTTAAGTGAGGGAAGGAGGGTGTGGGAGTGAACAAAGAGGTGGGGGGCCCAATGGTCTCTGCTTAAGGACTCTGGGTGCTTTGTGGTGGGTGTGGTGTGGTGACATGCATCTGAGGTGTCACCCCATTCCCTGAGTCACATACAATGCTGCGAACCAATGTTACTGTGATCAAAAAATAAAAATTGAAAAATAATTTCCTTGTACACCAAACCTAAAATAAAAATCAGGCTAAGCATAATATTTTGATATAGGAAGCCCAAAATATGCACCCTCACATTCTCTCTATGTGTATTTGTGTGTATCAGAAGCTATGTTGTCCTTTTCATATATGACAAAGGTGTTGGATATTGTAGTTTTTAGCTGCATGCTTATTGAAAACCTCAGCAGCATACTTTTAAAAAGTAACTGATGGCTAATATTGTATAATGTAACAGGAAGCTAAAGCTAAATGTTGCTAAGCTAAATGGACAATTTAGGGTATACATATTCATAAGGCTTTGGAATGTTTCCAATAAATGCTGCATCATATAGGAAGAAGAATGGGCCTGCATTAAGCATATTTTGGTAATTGATAATGCAACCTCCAGCTCCCCTGGGTGTGCAACCCTTGAAGACTCATCTTCCAAGCCATGATGATTTCACAAGCTCTAATGCACTGGTTTTATATAATTAAATTTTAAAGTAAATTTAATGAAATGCGCAAGAATCTCAGAAAATAGGTGTTATTACTGCAAACAGGGTAGCAAAAAAAGAATGCTCACAAATTTCTTTTGTATTTCTTCTTCTTATAGCCAGACTTAATGTGTACTTAAAGCAAAACATATACACTTAGTTCCACAGAAAGTTACCAATCGCATGAATAATAGGAAACAAGAAAGGAAGAAATGTCAAGGAAAAATAAAATGTATTAGCTTCCTCAAACACAGTGAAACCAGTTCACTTTGGGGAAACCCAGTTGAAACCACAACTTACTTTGGGGCCTTTTAAACAAAAATAGATATAATCTGTTGTGCTTTCATTCTGAGAGAAAAGAATTAGAACTCTAGCTTAAACTCGTATAAATAGCTAGTGGTTCAAGCAGTTTAACCAAACTGTCTAGGCAGTTCAATCAAATTACTGTTTAATAAAAATAATCTTGGAGAATTTCATATGAAAGACTTGATTTAAGAACTGCATTTTTACTGCATTCATTTATCTGATACTGTGCTAAGCAAAGAGTTACATAAAATGGTTATGACTCTGCATTGTAATAGAATAGTGTTATTTGAGGGAATGCAAATGAGTAGACATTCCTTCCTACCCTTGAAGAGAATTTTTTTTTTATATAATATATATTTTTATTGTTATTTGTCTTTTACATTTTGCATTCCCCTTGGGTAGCCCACCACCAATTCACCCGTGATCCATCCCCATGGTCCCTTGTGTTCTTTTCTATTCCATTTTGTGCCCTTTCCCTTCCCTCCCTCCTCCCCCCCCCCCCCCCACTGATTGTCTCTCTCCCACCCGGCCTCCCTATAGTCCTGTTATAAGTGAAACCATTTGATATGAAGAGAATTTTTTGATAAGCTGAAACACAGCCCGGGGGTCAAGGCGGCCCTCCAGTTCCCATTGCCCAAGTCATTAACCAACAAGTAACTGAGATGAAAAGATACTAGTGTCAAGACCTGACCTATGTTTACAAAATGTATACCTAAGAGCCAACTAAATGCCTCTAGTGTGACCTGGGTTTGGCGAACTCTTTACAAAGCATAGAGGGCGGAAGGTGAACAATAGTGCATTCATCTCCTAAGGACGTCATACCAAGGTCACACAGATGGGGCTGAAAAAACACTTAGTTCTGGACTCTAGAAATACGACATCAAAATGCCAACAAAGTCACAGACCCTCTGCAACTTGTAGGAAAGAATTCTTCCTTGCCTCCTCCTAGTTTCTGGGTGTCTAGCTATGGCTGACATCCACACTGCTCCCATCACTGCCTCTGTTGGCATAAAATATTCTCCCTGTGTATCAGTGTGTGTTCACAGATGTGTCACCTGGCATTTTCCTCTTCTTCTAAGGACAACTGTCACACTGAATCATGACCCATGCTAAAGCTACCCTCTCAAGATGATGAAATCAGGAAGGACCCCATTTCCAAAGATGGTCATCTACAGACAGAGGGGTTTAAGACTTTAGCATATCTTATTCGGAGGACACAATTCAACCCATAATAAGCAGTGCCTTTTCAGTGAAGAAACCTAGTAAATAAAACCTTAACCAAGTTATCGCTGTTAACATCATATTAGGCTCTGTCAACATTAACAGAATTCTAGATCTCTCCCCCCAAAACATGGCACTTTGGGATAGCAAATATTTTAACCCGAAGGAATTTGAAAGCAGCAGGTATAGAAAGGTTTCCTTGGCCTCCCCCCAACCCTGATGTGAGATACCATCCCTATACCCAGGGAAAAGGAGCATCCTTATCTCGGAAATGGACACGGAAAAGAATATGAATGAATAAGCCTTGCTAAGGTTCTCCTAGTTTACTACACTCAGCTTACATCCCTGTTGTCCTATCACATTTCCCCACGACTTTCCACCCTTCACCAAACCTACCATGAAAACGCTCTGGTATAAAGGATCCTGCAGATCTTTATTCCTTTATGAAGGCTTCCAGGTCACGTAAGATGCATTCTAAAGAAATGAATACACTTTTTTCTTCTAATCTCAGGTACAGAGACTCAGGCAAGAACATAAGATGGGTAGAGGAAAGGTAATTATCCTCCCCTTCAGCATCATGTATCCCTTGATAAGATGTCATGAGAATGATTTGGTTCTCTTACATGTTAGAATAAACACTGCAGTACTGCCTGCAAGAAAATACCTTTCACATTGTATTCAGGGAAGATGGTGCCAATTACTAAATGTTCTGTTTATGTAAGAGATTCCCTGAAATTGAAAAACACTATTACCCTTCTTAGAAAGGGTTTTCCTATGTCAAAGATTATTTAATTATCTACAAATATGTCTCTGCTATTTTAAGTCTTATTTTTCACAGTTAAATGTTTAACCCACATGGAATATACTTTCATTTGAAATACAGAATTTATTTTGATTTTGTAAGTAGACATTTATGATCTTTACTCAAAAAGTGAGTTGTTTCACCATTAGGTTTTTAATAATCCATTCCTTTATCTTTAATATCAAATGTTAATAAAAATTTGACCAGTAATAAAAAAGATGTCATGGGAAGATACTTCACATGTGGCATTCTCCACAAATTCATAACCCCAGGATAATCATAATAAATATTAGCAAAATTGAGTTCATTCTACAAAGCACCTGACCAGTACTCCTCCAAGCTTTCAAGGTCACGCACAATAGGTAAAAATTAGAAATCATCACAGATCAGAGGTGACTAAGGAGACAGACTACATGCAATCTGGGGTCTTGGTTTGAATTCTGAAACAGAAAACGGACATTAGTGGAAAAACTAATGAATTCTAAGTAAAGATTTAGATTTGTAGTTTAGTTTATCAAATATAATTGAATGCAATGCTTTATCATTTGATTGCTACTTTATTGTTTTTGACAAATGTAGCATGTGAGTTGCGAACATTATAGGAAAATGAGTGAGTGGCATATGAACTCTTTGAACTACCTTTGCCAACACTGGTATAAATCCGAATTTATTCCAAAAATTTTTAAGTTTATTTATAAAATAAAATTACTGGTAATGACATCTATGCTCTTTTCACCATATGAAAAGCTATTATGTTATCAACTTTACAAAAATGCTCTTTTATAAGGAGAGTGATGAGGGATATTTATCTCCTCTATTTAATGGAGATGTTGCCTCTCATCAGGGTGGCAAACTCAAGAGGGTGGCAAGATTACAATATTCAAATACTCTTTATGACACATTGAATCAAAGGCACATTGACAGTAGCATAAACAGTGGGCAAAGCATGGGTTTCGGAGCTACAAGAGCCATATCTGGGATCCTTACTCCACATTATAGGTTATATGGCTTCTCAAGTAGGTTATTAAGCCTGGTTGGTTCAGTCCCTTCATCAATAAATCTAGAATACAGTATACTATATGGAAGGGACACAGTGAAGATTAAAGAAAATGCATGTTAATGCTGACTGTGTAGTAGATGCTAGCAATTTTTTATCATTATTGGAAGCATGAGGAAAGAGGATAAAACACAGTAACTGTAATGCCAACAACAATGTTGCTGACCTATTCAATTTTTAATGGTACAAGAGCCAAGAGGCAAGTATCTGGGCAAATCCCTCCTTTTTCCCAGCTAGCACTATCCCCAATATTCCCTATTTGTCCACTGAATATCATATATTATATTCAGGGAGAATATATTCTATATTATTTTTTGATGAATAAATATACTGCCTAATGTCCAATGTGTCCTAATGGAGTTTCTGAATGTACAAACAACAGTAGTTTCCGATATTCAATGTCAGTTTTCATAGTCCTCACAATGTCCACTAATACCTTTCTCAGTATGGGTGTCAAAAATAGATAGTTTTTTGAGAAGTATCAGAAATTATTTCCATGTTTTCAGTCATTAATAATAATAGCTTTCAGGGCCTCCCTGGTGGCGCAGCGGTTGAGCGCTGCGCTGTGGAGCTGCCGGCAGCAAACGATGCGAGTTCGACGTCCAGTCGGGGAGAATCCCACATGGTGCGGCAGACCTCTCCTGCCTCGCCCGCTGCTTCCCTCAGCAGTGTGTTTCTTATCTGCCTGTTCTGCTCCCCACTCTGTCTCTGGTGAACCCTTTTGTCGCCCCATGCCTCTTGCCCATACCCCAGCTTGTATGTATAAATAAATAAATCTTTAAAAAAATAATAATAATAATAATAGCTTTCAAAGCATCAGGTCAAAACTAAGTCAACCACACACTTCAGGGGAGAGGGGAGAATACAGCAGATTGAACCCTGGAATGAGACCAGATAGCCATGCTGAAAACCACTTGTTCATCTCACACTCACGCTTGCTAAGTCCCCTGAGAGGCAGAATCTTTGCTCCTGCCCTGTTTATTTAGTTGATAAGTCATTCTTTAAGTTTCAGCTCGGGGATTTCATTATCAAGGTGGTTTACCTTCAGAACCAGATTTCACTCTGCCCATATGCCCTTGTCAATGTAAGCTTATTGTAGGTGGAAGCTGTTTCTTCCACCTTTAAAACTCAGGGCCAAGAATGGCACTTAGAAGATTCATTTCAACCAATCCAAACTGGCACTTTCTGAAGCACTGACTGAAAGCCAAGTACTGATTTTTGATTGTTGGAGAATTTTTTTCTCTCTCATCAATTGTTCCTTTATGGTTTATTCTTCGTCTATTATATTCTCTTTGCTCTCTATTCCTTTTATTTTTCCAAGAATTGTAGATAATATTGACCTGATGTAAGGGCCTATAAACTGTCTCCCACCACTAAATAAATCAGATGTCCATTTAAGTAGGTCTTATTTCTGCTCATTGTACATGTATTATAACAAAGTAAATTTAGCCAATCTAATTTTTTCTATCTCCCAAAATTACTCTAACAATTTATAATTAGCTTCACTGATTTCAGTTTATCTTAAAATGGATGTGCCATCAAATAGTTGTAGGAAAAATGTAAAAGCATATCTTGTTGGGGAAACCTTATATTCTGCAAGAGCTCGTGTTCTCTGCCCCGAGGGTCTTCGGGTTTCTGAAAGGAAATTAGGGGGGTGGGAAACGCCAGGCAAGGCAGGCTTTTAAAGAATCTAGCCGGCCATGGATGTGCTGGCCTTCCTGGAATGACATATTCTCAGTTTGAAAAGGGATATGAGCTCTGGGTAATTTGCAAATGAATGCATCTGCAAGTGAATGAATGCATCAAACACAATGAAAACATTGTGTCCAAGATTATACCATATTGCTCATTGCAGTCACTTCCACACAATTTGTTTCTCCACCATCTGCATCAGTTCTATTCCACTATCAGACACAAGGCCCAGAAAAATGCAAGCCACTAAGAATATCTTGTGAAAGGGGCTGTGTGAACAGTTATTATGCTTGTGCTACTTCCTTAATACCCTTTCTTAATGAAAAAGAAGAAACCTACATCAGAAGCAGCACTTAAAATTCCGTTTGAAGAGGCTTCTGGCCTCTAGTAAGTAGCTTTTCCCCCTAATCTCTCTCCTTTTCTTCTTTGCTGTGTAATGTGTTTGGGCTAAAGAAAAGTTAAATTCTCACACCCATGTCTGGGTGGAGTTTGGAGAAGAGAGGAAGATTACATTTAAGAAAGGAAATAATTTATTTATCTACATTTTATAACTATTTTATAAAATGATCTAGTAATACCATCTTAATATATATTACCAAAATATAATTTTTCACTCCAACAAATAAGTCTCTTCCTCATAACTTTCTGGTTTATGAGCAATTTAACTCCATTTGTACTTTGTTAGATACTTGTATTTATTTAAGGCCAGCACATCCCTGACAGCTAGATACATATATAACTATACAGTCAAAAGCAGCCCAAATGAAATGAACTAAAACACCAAATTTCAATCTCTTTTTTGTACTGTCAGGCACAGATGAACTCTATCAGCAAAATCGGAGAAAAGCATCATTAGATGCCGTCTTGCTTCTCATTTTCAAACCTTTTAACATCTGTTTGCTATAGAACAGTGGATCCTACCTCCGCAGACTCCTGGGCTTCAAATCCTGAACTTGTATCCTGAACCCTGAAGGTACATTTTTATGACACCTGTGTGTTTCTGTAATTAGAGCCACAGTATTGACAACACATCCTTCCCCCCTTTGAAATGTGTCTTCAGAAGAATAAATAATTGCATCAACAATGAAAGAAAGTACACAAGCTTGTGTCTTCATTGCTTTGATAAAAATCCTCCAGAAGTCTGGAAAATGGACTTGACCAATTTATCACACTATCTAATAAGTCCATGGAAAGGCCGACTTTCTAGCAAATCTTTAAATATTTCAAAGGGGTTCATGATGTCTGATCAATGTTTTAAGTATATCCCAGGGTTACTCATTCAATCACAGATGCTGTTAGATGATCATATGTTGTGTTCAGCCAACACAAAACTATGTTTTACGCACTATACAAACAGTGACCAGAAGGCACTTAGAGTAGCATGATTTTTTTTAAAGATTTATTTATCTATGCATACAAGCTGGGGCACAGGCCAGAGGCGGGGGGCGGCGAGAGGGTTCACCAGAGACAGAGTGGGGAGCAGCACAGGCAGATTGATGGAAATACACTACTAAGGGGAGCCACAGGTGAGGCAGGTGAGGTCTGCCACGCCATGTGGGAATCTCGCCAGCCTGGGTGTTGAACTCGCGTCTCCATTGCCGACAGCTCCACAGCGCAGCACTTAACCGCTGCGCCACCAGAGAGGCCCAACAGCATGATTTTTGAAAAGTGTCATCACCATCAATTACCCAAGAGAAGTTATGTTTCTGTGTAATGGCACAACAGAGAAAACTCTTACCAAAAGCACCTTCCAGAACAGAACCAAGTCCCTTTTTCGGACAACACATCTTTCCTTCCCTGCTGATAGGTACATTTTCAACAATTTGACAAGTTATTTGCAAACTGTGTGCCTCAGTTTGAGTACAGGACATTTCTCTCTATTTTTCTGAAACTTTAATGACTTACATAAACAACAATAACAAAAACAGAAAACTCAGGTAAACACCAATCTCCTCTGCATGAATCTTAGTTAAGGTTTTTTCCCTTCAAATTCAGTTCCAAGTAGATCCCATTTGTAAATTTCACCAGCTCTACAAGGTTGTATAATTCTAACTACATGGAGGGAAAACAACCTAACAAAAATGTGATTTATCTTTGCTAAATTACCAGTGTGACATGGTATTACTTTGTCTAAATTAAGCAATTATGACATAATGGCTAAAAAATGCTACAATGAAAAAGTCATCCAGCCCTGCTATTTTGTAAATACAGGAACACTTTTAAATGCACTCAATATGCAATGTTCTAAAATCTGTCAAACAGCAATTGACAGAATCATGAATTAATTTAAAAAGAATGTTGTACACTGCAAGAATTAGAAGCTTACAGAGATAAACACATGATTAGACAGTCTGTTAGTTAACTCAATTGAAAGAAATCATTCTTTGAATATTTATTATGATAAACAAGCATGAAAATTGTGTTTTGTATCACATTGATAAAGTCCCTCTTAAAATGATAATTTTTTCACTATTCATTTGGGAAAGGAATTATATAAATTTTACTTGGGGAATTAGGATTCATATTGAAAGCATATTATCTTTAATGGAAAAATAAATGAGTTGAGTTTAAAATGAAAAATAAAAGAGGAAATTGTCAATATAAATATGATACCAGTTTCTTACTTTTTCCTTCCATGATAAAAATCACACGAAATGGTTAATTTCTCCTGAACTTAGAACTGATGTCCAAAACAAGTTAAAGGTTGGTGGTTTAGGTAATATGCATCTCTCATCCTTTAATGCTTGGGCTTATCTTTACTAA
This sequence comes from Scalopus aquaticus, assembly GCA_004024925.1. NCBI lineage: Eukaryota > Metazoa > Chordata > Mammalia > Eulipotyphla > Talpidae > Scalopus > Scalopus aquaticus. The sequence continues at coordinate 13,780 of PVIJ01000412.1, forward strand.
TCACAGCAAAATGAAACTGTTTAGACACAAACCCTTTCTTAGTGTATAAACAATTAAAAGTTAAATTTGCTATTGATTTTGAAAATGGAAATATCTAGTCCTTGTATTTCTCCCAGATGTCCTGTGCCTTGTTTGGAAAAGTGATCCCCATACTGCCATTTGATCAACTGCAACATGGGAAAATCTGATAATCTGGTAGAGTTACTGCTGAATTGTACTCTAGAGACAGAGAGCGATCTGCCAAGTCCTGGGAAGAATGTAACATCTCCTCCCTGCACGGGGCTTAAATGTAATATGGAGACTGGGGATGCCAAGTGCCCAGAACAAGACCAGGGAATCTATCTGTCTGTACCCACTGACTCTCAACCAGAGAACAAGCCTGGTGCTGGCAATGCATTTGTATCCATTCGTTTTTATCTCTGAAATGACATTTTGTTGTCTTTCGCTCTCCTTTTCATTTCTTCATAGTACACTAAGAGCTATCCTTTAAATGGTTCAAGACATTTTAGAAAATTACCACAACACAATTTATTGTGGTGGTTTTTATTTTTCTTAACTTTTATTTCCTACTTTTAAAAAAGTATCGCAGGCCTCCCTAGTGGTGCAAGGGGTTAAGTCTCAGCACTGAAGCTATCCAGAGCCACTGCAGCACAAGTTCGATACCCGGCCAGGGAGCTTCCCACATGGCATAGCAGACCTCTCCTGCCTCGCCCACTGCTCCCCTCAGCAGTGTACTTTAGTCCATCTGCCTGTTCTGCTCCCCACTCTGTCTCTGATGACTCCTCTCACCCCCCCACCCCACATCTCCCAGCTTGTATGCATAAATAAGACTTTAAAAAAATAAAAAAGAAAATAAAGTATCGCTATTGTTTTTTATTTACTATAAAGTGTTCTATTTTTAGGTAAAGTTAATGCTTATGGATGTCTAATCCTTATTCCAAATATTATTTTATTTTCTCTTGAATTTTTTTAAATACTCTAAATTTGGCAAGCAAAAAGCATAGAGATTTAAAATTCAGCTGTAAGGAAATTCCCTGACACTTTCAGTATATCAATGGGCAAAGGACCAGGTTTTTGCCCCAGTCTGTGCAGATTCATGCTTTGTAAAATATAAGAGAAATGAACTTCTGGGGGAAATGAAATTGTTAAAAAAAAAAAAAAGTCATGCAAAATGCAGGTTTAAAGCCTATTAGATTTAATGGATAGAAAAGTATTTCTTCAAATTGTTTGTTAAATTTCTGGTTCCATACTCAAAGTTTCTGCGCATGTCTTGTCATAGTTCATTGCTAAGAGTTTGTGAGCCAGCATCTGTCCCAGGACCTGGCCTATGATTCTAGCACCCAGCACCATAACAGCGCTCTGTGCCCCAGCAATGCAGTCAAGATGCATGGACCCATTCCAACATCCTCCATCACCGCTAGTCAATCACAAGGAACACCTATATGATCCCTAATCTTGTCCAAGTCCTACCCTTCTCTGCACCTCATGACCATTTCTATCCTCATCCCCAAATTCTTTGGGCTACTGCAGCAGCCTCCTAACTCATCTCCCATCCCAGCTCTCACCCCTCTCCAATCTTTCTTCCCATGGACTCCAGATTGATCTTTTCAAAATACAGACATGATTATGTTAATTCCTTAAACCGACTAAGGGGATTGTTCCTGGAGAGACCAACTCCATCATTATGTGACTCTGAAAGGAACTCATATGGTCTAAGTTATCTGGTAACCTGGTGATAAAGTAGAAGGAAGCTTAAAAAATGCTTCATCCATTGCAATGCAGGGTGATGGAAACATACAAAGCAGGGGCTAAGTGTAATCTGTCATCCAAAATAAGTTCTCTCGTGACCTAAGCTGCCCTTACATAAACCTGCTTAATACAGTCAAGAACCATGGGAGTGAAAAGAGTTGAGCACATCAGATTTTCTAACTGGATATTTCAAGTGTCAGCAGTTTAATGTTTTCTCTAAGTTTTATTATGGTCCTTATCAAATCTGACAGGAATGAAGAAAAACTACCAGAGGAATGGTGAAACATATAGAGTGTCATGATCTCATCCAGTCTAAATAGTAAACTCAGACACGTCCAAATAAAATGTCAATCTTTACTTTTAATTTTGTTCTTTAATGAAATAAAAAAGAAATCATGTACTCATTCAAGGTAAATTTAATGAACATCAATTACATGCCTGGTATAGGAATAAATACTCCATAATTATAAAGTGAGTGTCACAAGCCCTGTCTTCAGAAATCTCACTTTGTTCACTGGGTACGTGGTTCCCAACCTCAAACCTCCTCACAAGAAAACCAACCAGCAACTATCCGTACAAAAGACAGACCCAAGGGTGAGGCCGGAGCAACCCTCTGCACCACAGAGACCAAGAAAGACCACATCTGAAGGAAAAGGACAATGGCCTCATTCTGATCACGTCATCCCTCCCGGACGCCACCACAGCAGCACACAGTCCGCCTACGCCTAGACTATCTTCAGTGGAAAAAAGAGACTCCAAGGTAAACATCAAGTTCATCTGGTGCTTCTGAGAGGCTACTTGGGTCTCACTCTCTAGCCATCCCTGGGAGACTCTTTGGGCCTTGACCACCAGAGGTCAGGGACTGACAAAGAAGGGGAGGGGACTCAGCAACCAGAGTTCAGATCTTGGTGGTCTGCAGTCCTGCTTACAGGCAAACATGGACAGAAAACTCGGGCAACAGCTCTGCCCGTCTGCAGAATCCACCCGATGGCCCCACAGGGTTAGGGATCTCAGTTAGCAGTTCTTCCTGACTGTTTTCCAACCAATCAATGGATCTTACCAGTTCTGACCCTTACTCTACAGCTCCTGTTGGACAAAGAAGTCAACATAAAGCCTCTTCCAACAGCTTCGTAGAGCCCTAGCCCAGAGTAAGCAAGAAGGCTGTCAGAGAACCTAGGCAGCTAGGGGGTCTGTGTTGTAGCCACACGTGCAGCAGAAGCCCGTAGAGATCTGCCAATGGCTCAGCCCATCTGAAGAGCCATTCTGGGGTCTGCATCTGGCCCCAGAGCTTGGATAGCAGTTCTGCTTGATTTGGGTTCCCAGCCAACGAGTTAAGTCATACCAGTCATGGTGCTGGTGCGACAGCTCTGCCTGGGCAGGGAAATAAGCCCTACCCAACTGTTGGGTATAGCTCCAGGCCCGCCCAAACAGGAAGCCTGGCCAGAAAAAAACAGGAAAGCCATAGAGTGCAACCAACAGCCATGCTTGGGCAGGGGCCAAGCCAGCAACCTTGCTCAAATGTTAACGATAACCTCTGGCCTGCATGACCAAGAAGTCTGAACAGCAACACTGAATAGCCCTGGAACCCAGCCTGCCGTAGCAGCGAGCCAAGGAGCTCAGCCTACAACCCTGCCCGTGAGGACAGTTCACAGAGCACATTCAACAGCTGTCTTGATGCTGACAACATCCTGCGGTGATGCCTAGGCAGCAGCAAAGCCAACAGTCATGCCCAATGGCAGGGCATGGCGTGTGGTTCCACCTGACAAGGTCATATGAACAGCGACCCTACTGGGCCCTTGAGCACAGGCTTAAGGAGATACACAAAATGCAGTTACAGGCCATCCCGTCTTTGTGTTTCTCCTCTGGGTTACTTTGCTTAGCATAATCCCCTCCAGTTTCACCCATGTGGTTGCAAGTGGCAAGAGTTCATGTTGCATGTTGGGTGTTTTTTTTTTAATAGCTGAGAGTATTCTATTGTGTATATATATCATACCTTAATAAAGTTTTACGTTAAAGGTAAAAATAAACTTACTTTTTCAAGAATTCACTTCAGTGCAAAGGCTCAAATAATTATTTCCCCCAATAATGCATAGTAGTGGTTCCTTTAATCTTATACAGTAAATAAACTAGAAACTGTGTCAGCTGTTTCAGTGATACCTATGATATGCACAATCTATTGGTTTTAGGTTCTTAGTTAAAAAAGTAACTTTCTACCGAGAATGTATTTTCCGCCTTTTCACATTTAGAAACCAACATCTTGAAATACAGTACCTTACAATAGCACATTCAAGTGAATTTAGTAAGGCCTTTGGTAAAATTAAGGCCAGTAATGAGAAAACAGTTTTCTTTCCTTAAGTATTGGATTAAAGAATCTGTAAATGTGCAGCATCCAAGCTTGTTCCATGTTAAGAGGGCTTGGGGGCGGGGCGGGGGGAGTGTCCTAGACATCTTATCACATGAGAAACAGAGAAAAGATGGATATATCTGCTAATGTCAGATCTTGAACAGCACTGTATATTCTCCAAACATTTATAGCTTATTAAAGAAAAAAAAAAGGTAGTAAAAACCAAACAGAAAAGATAAGGTCAGTACACTGTAGGAAGAACTCACTACATTAAAAACACCCAACTTTACAATGAATTACATAGTGTTCCCATTCATTTGAAGGGTTCAAACACCTGAAAACCAATTTAACAACAGTTGGTTAGATGCTGCTCAGGAGGAGAATCACCTCCTTCCACACTCCGTGGGGTGCCACACACACTTTGTCTCTGTGACTGACAGTCCACTGGCCCATCTCTACAGGATAGGTTAGGTTAGAAATTTATGTCTTCACTGGGTAAGAATATGTAGGTAATATGAGTCACAGAAATGCGAATGATGGGGCTTAAAAAGAAAGAGCAAAAAGAGGAGGGAGCGATACCACATGATGACCAAGTAAGCCTGGGGTATGAAAGAAAAGAGATTAGCCTGATAGAATTTCAAGATTTAAAAATTGTGTAACCACAGGAATAGAGGACTTCTTACAGATGTGGCTTTGGAACAGGGAATCAGTTTTTTGGAAGAGGTCAAGAATAAATAATGCCACTGAACAACGGCATGATGTCCCCACGAAGTGTGCATAAGTTTTATCACCGTGATGAGGCTGCAGCCTTACTGAAATTCCTGACTCCTCTCTTTCATCTATGGCTCTCTCGTGCCAGAAAGAAGGGTTTTCACAGAATAGAATTCAGAACACACTTGCTGACTTGGCCTCATTATGTTTTACATCCCGTAGTGGTTTATCCCCACAAAGATCTAGCTGGATTATCAGTGGATACATTTTACCATTGGCATGAGAAGGAACTGGAAATCTGCATTTACTTTTGCCAGCCACTAGGATAGCATGAGAAATTCACAGTTTCTGTGCCTAAAATGATTTGTCTTGCCAAACAGAAAGAAATATATTCTGTGTTGCCAAGAGGTTAACTTAAATTCTTGTGGCCAAAACCATGGAGCCCATTCAATCAGGATTATATTTGACAAACATTGCAATTTTATCAAAGGAAGATAAGCAAAATTCCTATTAGACTTAATTAGAAGTACCCTTAAGATTATGAGAAAAATGTTGCGCAACGTATTTCTTGAGCGAAGTGTTTAATAACAGACATTTCAGATTTTAACTACAGAATTGTCTTCATTGTTGATATCTGAGAGCCATGCAAAATGTTACCGTACTAATCACTGAAGTTTTAGTTGCTATATGTTGGATAGTCACATAGTTAACATTCGAGTGGTGTTTTTTAAAGGGATAGGGTGAGTTCATTAATTCTACAAATACATACGGCAAATCTTGAAGCTTTCTGCTTAGTGAGAGAAGAAAGCACCTATCCCCAAAAGCATCACTGTGTACAGTTCCCAACTGTGAAAGAGTTCATGTGTTTCTAAAAGGGCCCTAGTTAGCATCGAGAGTCAAGTCAGTTTAGACAGGTTTCTGTTCTAGTGTAAAAAGGTAAGAGAGCAGAGACCATTGCCGTCTCAGAGTACTGGGCAGCACACAGTCCACTGGACTTTGGACTGAAATTTGAAGATTAAATAGGAATAACTAGGTATAGTCAGATCTTGGAGTGGGTGCAGTTGAGTAAAGTTACAGGCCAAAGAATACAAGAAAGATTTTAAAGTGAGAAGGAAAATGGTGCATTTGAGGACCTTTCCGAATACCAGAGTCAATGAAAGAAAGAGAGCAAGGGAAAGGCAGTAAGCAACAAAGGAGATTGCACTAGACTTTAGAGCTCATATTAAAGCTTTTGATCATTATCTTGAAATGGTGGGAAATGCTTGAATGTTTTTAAGGAGTAAGGAAGCATTATCAGATCTGCTTCTGTAAAAATACCATTCTAGTTGCAGGGCAGAAAATATGTTGATTGGAAGGTGACTAAATGTAGTCAGGAAGCTACTGCAGGCAAAGATGATGGTAACTCAGATTAGGGTAATGACAGTGAGGATAAAAACAAGCGAATTTGGAGACTAACAAATTAAATAAAGCTACTAATATGTGGCAGATACAATTTTTACAGTTACGAATAACACAATCACAGTAAGTTCCTTAGAGGAACTGAGATTCTAGTTTGGGGAAAATTCAAAGTATATATAGAAAAACACATCATAATAAATAGTTGTAAGTAAAAAAAAAATCAATGTGTAGAGAACAGCAAGAGCAGGTAAGTCACTCATTTAGACAGGACGCTCAAGGGAAGATTCTTTGAGGAGGTAATATTTGAGATGAGAAGTGAACTAAGGATACCTATAGCTCTGGAAAGATTTAGAGGCAGGATATTCCAGGCAGAGGGAAAAGCAAGTACAGCAGTCTTCTAAGAGAAATTATCTTGATTTATTCAAAGAATGGCAGGCAGGCCACACTAGCAGGAGCATCGCAAAGGATAGTTGAGATGCCGTCAGAGGTATAGGCTTACTGTGATTGGGAACACAGGGCAGTGATTCCTGGTTTCACACATGTTAAGTTTAAGGCAGCATTAATACATCTAAAAGGAGACTTCTTAGTAGTGTGTGTGTGTGTGTGTGTGTGTGTGTGTGTGTGTGTGTGGTGTGTAACTAAACCTAAGAGAAGTCTGAGATATAAATATTAATTTGAATCTCAGATACAGAGGGTAAATTAAACTGAAGATGTAAATAAAATACCCTAGGGATGATAAAGAGAAAACAGAAGGAGCAAAAGATGTAGTCTTGGGAAATTTCTACGTTTAATGGCCAGGTAGAGGGAAATGAGCCTGGAAAGGAAAGGGGTAGCTGGAAAGTGAAAGGAAAACCCACAGAACTGAAGTCAAGAAACAGTATTTCAAGGAGAATGGCCAAGAGTGTCAGTGGTTACTGAGAGGCAGAGTACACAGAAATAAATGTAGAGATTAGGATTTCATTGACAGTCTTAAAGAGAACCATTTTGCTGAAGGAAAGAGAGAAAAGACAGATTAGAATGAACTGAGGAGTGGAATGAAAGGGATCATACACTGCCGCTTGGGTAGACAAGTTTTGTTAAAATTTTGGATCTGAGGGTAAAATGAAAAGGTGCAAGTTAGAAAGGAAATTGATTTTGAAGCAAGTGTTTTTGGTTTGTTTTTTGTTTTGTTTTACCTTTGGAGGGAAAGATACTTAAACAAGTTTAGGGATTGAGAAGAGGCATCAGAAAGAATATATGCCAGAGGAACTAAGGTAAAATCTTACTGCTATCAACATGAATACATTTTCTGGGTTTTGTTATTAATTGCTAGCTTTTAACAATTTCTAATATTGATATATACAAAACCTAGGTAAAATGATAATTTATATGCCACAAACTTCTGTTTGCTTTCATCATTGTCATAATCTAATTTTTCCATCTTTTTAAAATAATCTAACAAAACTAAGTAGGAAATGTTCACATTCAATATGTACCATAATTATACACATATGCAAGCAATAATATATGTGACCTACATATATATGATCTTATTTCCTACATTAGACTTTTATTTATTAATTTCATAACATTTAACTTATATTCTCATTTTATATTGTATTTTATTTAAAGTTACATTCATTTTACTTTTTCTTTCCTTTTAAACAATTAAAAGGCCCAGAGGAAAAAATTTGAGAAAAATTATATAGAAAAATAATAAGAAAATCTCACTGAGTTGACTTTCAACATTAAATATTGTAGCGTGAAAAGAGAACATATTTAAATGTCTAATATATGAGGTTCAAATACCTAAACCATTATTTTTTAAAAAGTACTATGTATGCTAATATATGTTTATATATATATATTATTCCTATGTAACTAGTATATGATAGTATTAGCGTTAGTGATTTTATTCTTTCTCTTGCAAGGTCACAATATAAGAAAGGACTGAAAATATATATGATGCAAATTATTTTGAAACTTGACTGACAAGATAAGGAGTTTGATTTTCAGGCTTTATCAAAGTGAAAAACCTCTGAAATGTTTGACCAGCAAATGGAAGACGCATAAATAAGGTGTGAGGTTGGCTGGCACCATTAAAGATTAATTCATGTCCAATCATTCATTTAACAACTATTTACTGAGTGTCTCCTACATAGCAGACAGGTTTTTAAAAGTGAGTCATAAGTCAAATGCCTGAAATTCCACTATTTCAAATCATGAAAGTAAATTAATTCTCTGTATTCTGATTTCTCTGTCCAAGAAGAAGTGCTGTAGGTATTTCTTAAAAACATCCATTAAGACTGAAGGATTTGGCAAAGATAGAACCAACAGGAAGTAAATATGGTGTATTTGAAAATAAAGGAATTAGTAGAGCACTGAAAATTCAAGAAGCAAACACATGCCACAAGGAAAACAGACACTATGTCAAAGACACTCGTTGACAATTGTCAGTGAGTGTGTGCCTTCACCCATCAACTTGCACACAGCTACTGCTTTGCTCGTGATAGCCAGACCTCACCAACATGGAATTTTGTTCATGTTTTCTCCCACAGACTGGCCAATGCCAAGTGCTAGAGGATCAATTGGATAATAGACCATGACCAGCATGCTTCACATTCTAGCAACAAGTAAGGAATTGTCCTAAAAAGACCAATCAAGTAATGATAAATTCATGAAAGGGAATAAACCTCAGATCCGCCAAGCCAAAAAGTCGTTGGTCAACTCTTTCCTACTGACACCACTATATGGGTAGAATCTGGTCTCAAGGTCAGAGCAATCCCAGAGGGCTTCGTGTCTCGGGCCAGGAAATATAGGGTCAATTCACCCCTTTGCCGTCTATGAATTTCCCTAATGTAACTAAGATAAATGTAAACTTGAGTTCTGCTTGGTTTAGTGGTGGTATCTTAATGATTTTTAAACTATGTGGGAATATACAGTTAGGGAAAAACTTAACCAGGACCCTGAAACAATCCACACATAAAGTATTCTTCAGTTGGTGGGATATACTCTTTCAAGTCTGAACCTACTCACTCACATACACAAAGAGTGATTGAGAGAGATTATTTATCATTATAAGTCACCGTGAAATTTTTCATGACTTTAAAGTATTTTATGAATATTTCTGAAGGATTGAACTGCTTGTCATAGTGTTGACATGAAGTCACTCAAATATTCTTCTGTAGTAATGAATACTGGCAAAAGTTAAGCACAAAACACTGAACTGACAGCACTGATATTTCTCCATGCGCTTCTGTTAATCATCATTCACTAGTTAGATTTTATTTTTTTATAACTCACCAGTCCAAAAAAAAAAAATTCAAACACACTCACAGACACAATGATTAATGTAAGTTCAGCGATGTGTATGGCTGGAAAAGAAATGATTAACCACTTCATCATGGCCCCAAGATTTCGAGAACCAGGTCAGCATTCAGGATTCTCTGAAAACAAACTTACACATCATCAATTGGTTTCAGCTAAGCTGTGGTCCTGATTATTGATTTTTTAAAAGGTATCCAGGCCAACAAGTGACCTCAGTGGACTCAGTTACTGTGAGTTACAGCCTAATCCCCACAGTGACGGGAATCAGGGAAATGCCTAAACTTGGCATAATCTCGAGGGAAAAGAGTTGGTTCGAAAGGATCTGTGCAAAGTCCCTGACCTGAGACAATGATTCTTGCTTCTAATCAAATTAATGTAGACATGACAGTTTCTGAAGTAAGCAAACAAAGAAAAAGGAGCTTACTTAAAATATATGAAATTCTGTGGGAAAGGACAGCACATTTATGTTGATAAAATTTAATAGTTGCTCTTTATGAGTTTATCATTCTTCCATATCAAATATGCATCAGTCTTCTTTTAAAAATCCCATATATTCATTCACATCCGTGACACTTCTGGGCAATATGCTATGTATTTTGTTTCCAACTGATTTCCAATTTTTAGCCTTTTGCACTGAGGATTAAGACAAATTTTAAGAATAATTGCTACCATCATAAAACCCATCCATTTTCACCACAGTTATTCAATTCTTACCTAAAATTCATAATTAATTATACTCTGGCTAAGATTCTAATACTTATAAAAACATTCTAAATTTTGAAATGACTATTCAGACCAACCTGGTCATCTTCTTGGTTAAGCTATGGTTAGATAATACAAAAATTTTCTCTTAAAACTCTGACTACAGAATTGAAACTACCGAGGGGGTGACTGGGTTTCAGGAGCAAAGGAGAAAGGGGATCCCATAGACTAGGGAGGAGGATTATTGGTTCCTTGGTGGTGGGTGTGGTATGGTAACATACACCTGAAGAGGCGTGAACCTGTAATCTGAATCATATACAAAGTTGTAATCCAACATTACCTCAAAATATAATAAAAAAATTAAAAATTTACCACTAAATAGCATGATGTTTCACATTCTTCAATGACTTGCTGTCCAAAACCCCAGACTGCATACATTTCTTAGTTGTTGTTGAAGTTTAAAGCTCTTTATCTTACAAATATTTCATCGTAACAGGCTGTCATTCTCCAAGATTGCAGGATTTTATAGAACTTTATTCAAAATACTTTTGAAATTCTTGGGATTAACAATGATTGCTTCAGACAACAGGCAGAGTGAAGAGGAATAAAAAATAACTTTATTTATGTTTTTACTTCTGTGTATGATGTCACCTGGGAGCTCTGGCAGAAGAAAGGTGCTATAGAAATAAAATTTATTAATAATAATTTGTCTCATCACTGTTTACAGAAAAAAGGAAGAGGAAAGGATCTGTGAAAAGCCATAAAATTCCCTGAGATGATGACTCACAGTGGTGGTTAGTAGTATTCACAGCAAGAATAAAAGAATAGCTGCTATGACTGTTCTTATAACTGAAAAGCATCATTGGTAACTTAAAGCCAGAGGTGACAGATGTCTCAGAGCAGACTACCTAATTTCCATAGCACAAGTTCAATAGACAAAGTTCTTGTCTTACCCAACAATCACAGATTAACAGTGGGGGCCCTTATCTCATTAATGCCCGGTGACTCCTCTCCTGCTCCCCCCTTACTCAAACAATTCCTTTAGATAAAAAGGCAATCTGATACAAGGATGACCTAGAAATAGTAATTTGAAATCATTTATTTATTTGACTAAATCACGCGAAGACCAGGAAGTATTTATTTTTTTCCTGGTCTCAGAAATAAGTCAGAACTTTGTTGATGTACGGGATTCAGACAAAAAGGGTGTGAACAAGCTTGTGTTGGTCCATAGATGAGTGACAAAAATGTGAAAAGAATTTCCTGTGAGAAAATTTTAAAAGAATTTTGGTTGTTCAGCTGAGGAAAAACTAAAAGTCATTTTCCCATTTTAAGTACAATTTCTGGGAAAGGGAAGGGGCAGTGTTGATTAATTGTTTTTAGTTTTGTGGTTTTAAATTAAAGATGTGGTTCTCAACCCTGGCCCCACATTGTGTTCCCTAAGGAGAGTGAAAAAACACAATGTCTAAAGTCCATTCCCAATGACTTGCAATAACTGTTGTGGAAGTGAGGGGTGTCCACATAGTCCCTAATTTTTAAAAGTTCTCTTTCAATGTGTGAATAGCATTGAAAACTAATGAATTAGTTTACACTTATATGGTTGAGACATTTAGGGACTTAAGGAAGACATTCTACACCATTTTTTCTCAAACCAGGGCACCGATCAACATCAAGATCGTCAAAAATTACACAGGAACAGACTGTTCCCACACGTCCGAACTCAGAATATAACACTGATGAAAACCGTCTCTTTGACCAACCTTCAGGGCTTCTGTGGGTCTTCTTTTTTAACTAGACTTTGATCTTGTCCCTTGCTGAAGCTAAAGAGCCCAGTTTTAGCAAAAATCCTGTCAAGCCATTAAGACAGAACCCAACTAACCCTTGCTATCTGGTTGCCCTTGAATCTGAAAGAATGTCTCCTTCCTTACCATCTTTCCCTTGTGATAGATCACCAGCGCGGGTCTTCAACAAGAATCCTGGCAGGTCAATGAAGCAAGAAATTCCCCTTCACACTGATGTTTTAGTAACCTCTGTCAAATGCCCCCCTTCCCAATGTACTCCATGACTATGAATCCCCACTTGTTCTTGTGTTCGGAGTTGAGCTCCAGGCTGCTCTCTTCTAGCATAACAGCCTGGCTACCTATTGCAATAGTCGAATAAAGTCTTCCTTATCACTTTAATGTGTCAGAATAATTTGTTCTAACATATGACATTCTGAGGAAATTATATTGGCAGCCTTCCTCCTTCTGCATCTGAATTGGGAACGACTCCAGTAAGGCCACCCAGCTGACAGCACTCTAAAATGCGCTGCTGCTTGAGTATTAAGAACCTCAGCTCCAACAAGGTCCCAAGGGAAGGGTGCAGTAAAATACTATATATAAAGAAAGGCTGTGTGATTTTTCTACCCAAAAAAGATAAGATGAATAAAAGGTGGCCCGGCAGTAAATATTGTAGGGGTAAAATCCTTTAGGGATAACAGAAATGCAGAACTGTAAAAATGTATAAAAGGTTTGATTGATGGTTTAGTTAGTAACAAGGTATGTATTAAAGGGCGGGAGAGGGAAAGGCAATAAAATAAGAAAAAGAAATATAAGCCAGCACTTTTAAGAGAATATGGTTTCAGAAAAGGAAAGGAGTATTACAGTTCAGTTTTAAATCCAGAATGGGATTTATGGACAGGAGTTCAGCTAACAGACTCAGGAATCAGACCTGAAGATACTAACAGTTTTAATGACAGTGGATTACCTTATTTTAATATGCTTATGATTAACCTTGAAATTTAAGATGCAACCAAGCTACAGTAGCTAAATATGCTCACGTCTGTAGCAGACAATAGTTCGTATTTCATCAGCCCATATGATACACACTTACAACACACAGAGATCATTTTGTACTGTTTTTCATGTAAAATTCTATAAAAATAACATTAAAATACATCAAAAATTTAAATAAGAAAAGTTTCAGGGATAAACTGCAGAAGGTAACTTTGAACCCGTAAGAAATGAACTTGCCAGAAGCTGAGATCTTAGCCAGATAACCTTGCAAGGTCTCTTCCATGTCTAAACCTTTCTTTCTACAGTTCCTCGGCATGTTTATGGAGACTCTATGTTTAGGCTTATTTTACAGATGGGAAAGTAGAGGAAGTAATGATAAATGGTCTATCTGGGTAAAAATTATAACTTATGATCCCTTAATTGCCCAACTAATTACCAAGCCTGCTGTTAAAAGCACTAAGTCATACTTTATGAATATAAAGTGTGATGCACATTTCCTCTGACATCAAGAGAATTACATTAAATAGAAAGACTGCTCTACTTTTTAAGTGTATTTAGAATTGAACGTTGCATCAATTACATGTGGTTCGAGAAATATTCTGCCCACAATTTGAGGAATAACCTGTACAGGACTAGTGGACATAGTTGTGAATTCTTTGACATTGATCTTTCTGTATCTTTCAAGTTCTCATTAGGATGCAATAGATGTAGAGACTATAACTGCATCAAGGTGAACCAAGAATCTGGGAAGTCAAAACACATGGTTATTACATGCATTCTAAGGAAAAGATAGCTTTGTTATTAAACAGGTGCTGCCCCAATTTGAAGTTTTAAAAGTGCACTTAAAACATTTATTGAAGAGGGGCCTCCCTGGTGGCGCAGTGGTTAAGCGCTGCGCTGTGGAGCTGTCGGCAGCAGCGATGCGAGTTCGACGCCCAGCCAGGGAGAATCCCACATGTTGCGGCAGACCTCTCCTGCCTCGCCTGCTGCTCCCCTCAGCAGTGTATTTCTGATCTGCCTGTTCTGCTCCCCACTCTGTCTCTGGTGAACCCTCTTGCCGCCCCCTACCTCTGGTCTGTACCCCAGCTTGTATGTATAAATAATCTTTAAAAAAAAACATTTATTGGAGAAATATGAATTGAGTGCTTCATATGCAAGCATTGGATGGGGACATACAAGACAACTGTGAGCGACAAGTGACCCAATCTGAGCAGCGCCTGGCGAGGGTCCCCCTGGCAGCAGGCTTTTCATGGGAAATTCTATAATTCTGTAGACTTCTAAGGGCGTCATGCATGGGCTGAACTGTGTTTTCCCAAAGTCTGAGCAGCCCAGTACTATAGAATGTGACTATATTTGGACAGTGGATCTTTAAAGAGGTAATTAAGGTTAAAAAAAAGAAAGATGTAGTTAGGATGGGCCCTGTTCCACTTAAAGTCCTTGACAAGGACTAGGTCACAGACACACAGTAGAGAGACCAGGGGAAGAGAGAAGATGGCCATATTCAAGTCGGGGGAGAGCCCCAGATTAAAGCAACCCTGCTGACACCTTCACTTCAGATTTCTGGTCTCCAGAACTGTGAGAAGGAAATGTCTGCGTAAGCCCCCAGTCTTGGTACTTTACTGTGGCAGCAACTAAATCGGGTGCAACCCAGTGAAGGCATAGAAAAGATGAAAGTGTTCAATTACTGTTTCAGTTATTCTAAAACTGAAAGAGTAAATCTGAATTCAGAAAATAGTTTTCAATCATTTACCAAAATTTGCTTAATGAAGCAGTGATTATATTACAGAGATGAAGCATCCTGTCTAAACACACAGAAGAAACACAAAGGATTTTATCATGATTCTTTTCCTACTTTCAATGTATTTTTTTCACAGTATCAAAAGTTTGGCATATAATAAACACTACGTACACATTAAAGACAAGTTTTAAAACTAGGAGAAAATAAATAGGCATAATTTAAAAAAAAAAAAGCCAACCCTGGAACAGAGCACTGCAAAGAGTTTCCACAAAAAGTCCAGAAAGGCGCCAGAAAGGTACTATGTAAGTAGGCCTGGCCCCAAAAGCTGAACAATCGGAGCTAGCAGCCTTAGGTGGCTGGTACTCTCGTCTTGCTGTTTCTCAGGCCATCCAGGATGCAGGGTGTAGGATATTCTTTATTAATTCACTAGGTCAGTGGATTTCCACAAAGAATGACTATCCCAGCAGTTGATTTGGTTACAATTGTCCCTCTCATCTTGATTTTTGACTTAATTTCTATCCATGAGCTTCTGAATTAGGAGTTCAAAAACTGGGATTTATCAGGGGTAGGATTAGGAAAGTGGGCCCCAGAATAACGCTTCTCTTTGAAGAACCAAAAACTTAAAGTGTGTGATTCCTTTCTCATTATTCTCATTCTTCCCAAATGAAGTAACTAACAAGGAAGAAAGGGGACTGGGGCAGGAGTGGGGCTTGGGGGGTGGGCGTCCCACACACAGCTGGTTATATATTGATAATAAATCCAATTTTTTTCGCCTGCCAGAATGTGAACACTGGGGATCTTCCCAGTAAAACATTAACCGACTCTGTCCTTATGGAAACAAGGCAATGAATAACAAGGGAGGACTTTAACTCTAATCTGAAGCCATAAAACAAAGTGTATGAGGCATGATAATTCAACAGGAAGAAGATTACTGACCCTTGCTAGACTGGCAGCTCTTTAAATTAGGATGATTCCTAAGAGAAAAGGTGAGGGTTTTACAGGTCAGGCAGCAGGCTGTCTCGTTAAAATTAAAGTTGAATAATAGTCCACTGAGTCTATAAGGAAAACTGAGCAAATAAAAATCAGGAAGAGTAGAATTCTAAGAGAAGCACAGTGAAGAATCACAAAATGAGACAGTAAAACTAAGCCCTGTCCCTCTCATTGTCAGACTATAGAATATTAACAGTTTTGAGTCTTTGCTGCTTGTTATATAAATTGGATAATAATATCCACCTCCCAGAGAGTTTGTGAAGACAAAATAATACAACATATGTAAAGCATTTATTATAATGCCTGGCACATAGAAAATATAGTAAATATTATATCTTTCTCCCTTTCTGCCTTTACTTTGAATCAGTAACATTTTCTGCTTAATATTTATTGACAAATATGAAAGCCAGACTCATTTTTATGTTGGGAAAGTGTTCTCCAAACTCTGTCTTAAGAGGACAAAGTGATCTGTCTGAGATTTCTAATGCAAGCCTCTTTCTACTTCACCTCACCACAGTTTCTATCTTATCTGCTATTCTACTTTTCTAGACTAGGATATCTGGGTCATTCTAGAGGCTGGGTGAGAAAATATGGAAGAAAAAAAATACTGATGATGATATTTGAAACATTGATATTTAATTTTACAAGAAATATACTTAGTAGTTAACTTAACATCAAAGTGAAATGTAAACTAGATGAAAATCATTTGTAGTTTATATATTTTTCCTTCTGTTTCAAACTGAAGTAACCCTCCTGGAAAATTCCAAGAGGAGAATATATTATGTGTGAATTGCCAATTCCCAGCAGTGGGTCTTGCGCACTACAGGTACTCAGAAATTATTTCAAATGAAACCTAAATGAAGATCATCAGAAGTAAGTTAATTAAAAGCATATACGTACTCCCAAATTTCAGAGGAACTATATTTTGATTCAGACAGAGGATCTAACCTAAGCTCAAAGAACAAATATTGACATGTTGAAAAGGCCATTTCCAAAAAATTGTTTAGGAAAGAATAAATACTAGTCTGAATTTAAAAGTCCACTTACACAAGATAAGATGAAATCTTACCGCTGGATTAAGAACGAGGAAAAAGACTTAGCAAGTATGAAAAATAAAGTAACGGAACTGGGAGATAGAAAAGTACAAATGAGAGCAGCCTGTAACAGCAGATAAAATGCATAAAAATGAAAGTGTCAGAAGAGACGAGTTGGGTAGGAAAGAAACCACAGGGTCATTTGGAACTGGGATTGGCAACAAAGTTAAGAGGGAGGCTTTGGAGATTACAGCAGGCTGGTCACTATTGTGAGAGATGAGAAAGAGAAGGATACTAGTCTCAGCAAGTGGCTGTGATTGAGCCAAGGGTACCAGCGTAAAGTCCAACAAGAATTCCTGACATTCCATCATCTCCTGCCAAAAGGATCACAGAATCCTGACCTGGTGGTAACAGCAGGATAGTACCCCAGGCCGTCTTGGTCACTGCCCTAATTGAGGTTGACTTCTAAGAATGGCTACACAGTGTGCAGGGTCCAGGGCAATGAAAACCTACAGTCCTGGCTGAGAGCAGGGAAGTCAATTTTCCCTTCCATGATGGGTGCCTGCGACCCATCTCACAGCAAATAGGTGTATCCCAACATATTGCATATCCCAGCAGTACTGCACTTGGTACCTGGGCGGGGAGTGGCGAATGTTCAATCTTAGTTGGTGCAGCCGCTATGGAAAATTATATTTGATTAAGTGACTTAAACAACATTTAAGTCTGAGATGAGGTGCCAGCCTGGTAGAATTCCCGGGGAGGATCCTCTCCCTAGTTTACAGAGGGCCATCTTCTCACTGCACCCTCACATGGTAGGGGCAGAATGAGGTAGCTCTCTGCTTCCTTACAAGGGCACAAATCCCACTCACGCAGGCTCCACCTTCACCAGCTAATTACCTCCCAAGGCCCCCACCTCCAAAAGCCATCACCTTAGAGTCTCGATAAATGAATTTTGAGAGATACAAACATTTAGTTCAGGGCAACTCCCTGCCAACTTGCCTGCAGAATACACATTGGCACTGCCAGCCGGAAGAGGAGGTGCTTTCAGTTTTTTCCCACCCTGAAACACCATGAGGCAGTTACCTCACATGGCGAGATGCCCCTGTCACCCAGCAACCAAGGACAGCTGAGAGTGCAGGTATCTCCTGCAGATGGCCGCAGGGGTGAGGCAGCCAAGCGGAGCCCAGAGAGCCAAGAACTTGGAAAACCAACCTCAAGGATGTGGGGTGGGAGCAGGGGGAGCCACGCCTGAGTGAAGGCTCTGAGGCGCCAAGGAGCCCTGAGCGCCTGCCCTAGCCCTGGACTGGACCTCGCGTACAAAACGCAAATTCAAAGATAAAATGACTGTGAGCTTCAAGATGGCAACTCAGGAGATTGAACCCCAAGCACGGGTGCTCCCGGGCAGCGTGTGGGTGAGGAAGCCACGCTGCCGCTAGGGTTTACTCTGGCGCAGGAGCTGGGTGTCTGGTCATAATGCACTGTTTCTAACTTCTAACCTACATCTCATCTCCCACCTGTCTTCATCCATTTCCTTGTCATGCTTCTTACCATTTGCCTTGATTCCATTCAATTGTTTAAGGAAAAATCTGAAACGTATAAAATTTTTAAAAGAGAGGGCTCTTAACATTGTTTTATGGGCTGTTTTTAACCTTATATCAAAGAGCATGGCGCTTTTCAAAACTTGCTATTTTATCATCACCATATAAAATCTTATACATTCACAGAAAAAAATACATTTCAAGAAATGAAGGTAGAAAGTAAAAATCTCTGAAATGTCTTGCCTCTAGAGTCACTTCCAATAATTTCCAGTAAGATAGTTCTTTTTAGTTTTCCTAGTGGTTACTATTACAGCTCCAAATAAAATGCACCTTCAATTCTTGCTTTATCAGCAATAACAAGACTTCCAACTCCTTCAAACTTTCTTCCAGTCAAATTCAGCTGTCACCCTGTCTTGTTTGTCAATTCATGCTCTCCCCTTTTTCATGTAGGGTACAACATATATAATGTTCTGGGTTTCTGCATGTTCAAAATGTAAACGCTTAGATTTTTAATAGGCAATTGGAATTAGAGGTAAGAATTACAACTTAACTATCATCTTTGTATAAATTTTAAGTTGTTGCATCAGCGTCTTCTAGTATCCAGCGTTGCTAAGATTATTGCTCTCTTTCCTATTGTAAATGAATTATCTCTGTCTCCAGAAGCTTTTAAGAATTTTGTTCTACTTCAACTTTGAAATTAAAGTGGCATATTTCTACACTCTTTTTTAGAATTAATTCCTCTTATTTTGCAGTTCATTCTCAAAGTGCCCTGAGTCCTGAACATTCTACTGTTCTCTTGACTTTTAAAATTATTTACTCTTCTTATGTAACAGATTAAGACTTGTTTAACTTCCTTTTATATTTTTCATCTCTAAATTTTATACTACTTTCTGGGAGATTTTGTTAAGTTTATCTTCCATTTAACCTATTTTGCTTCTAGCCATGCTCATTACACTAACCATCCCATCAACTAACTTCTGTACTTTGGCAATCATATTGTCTAAACCCCAAAGGAACTCCTCATTCTAAGCTGTCCATTCTCTTTTGGAACTGGTATCTGAAATCTCAGTGAGATCAACAATTAACATTATTTTAGACTTCTGTGTCTATTTTCTCCAAAATTCTTTGTTACGGTTTTCATCATTGTGTTTCTCCTCAAGCTACCTGTTTCCCTCAAAGGTCTGGTGCTCCTGACGCTTGTCCATTTATCAATGAGGTTCTAGTGGATTAAATTACATAACTGGCATGGATTTCCTCTGCACTGATATAAGTTCTTTCCTTCTGACCCCTCACAAGACAACTTCTTAAAAATAAGGCTTGGCTATGTGTTCTAGGAAAGCAGGTTGTGTATGTCCAAAATCAGGCCTGCAGGTGGCAAATGAGGGCAATGAATTAGCGGTCAGGTGGAGAATTTCCATAACTATAGATGCAACAGCTCAAAACTCAGCAACAGCTCAATATCAATATACTGACTGTGTGTGTGTGTGTGTGTGTGTGTGTGTGTGTGTTCATGTAGGTCAGTTGGGCAAATTCCAAGGTTATGCAGAGCTTCATCAAGCTTGCCTTTTCTGATCCTTATACTAAGAGTATACCCCAAGCAGACTAGGAGGTACCATATCTTTAGAGAAAGCAGCAAATGCATGAGTAGGAGTCACCTTAAACATGCAGGAGGAACAGCTGTTTCCAGTACAGATGCTAATTAATTTTCCCGATAATTGTCCTTAACCAGGACTATTTGTACATGCCATTCATTTTTATTGGGGAGCTCTATTCTTAGGCTCTTTGGGGAAAATAATGCTTATCCTTGGTCCTGTTGGCTGGGATCTCGGCTGGGATCTCTCCTTTGTGATTTTTATTTCATTACAATTCCATCTCATTTCAATCTTCATGAAATGTCTCAGATTGAGTTATGTTTTCCAATGCAGTTTTGATTTCATTCTTTTAAAAGTACAATGTCTAGCATTACACTGAGCTCTCCAATAGGAAGAAAGATGGATGGACATGCTCAATTCCTGAACCTTAATTGCTTGATTTATTTTAATATGAGTGAGCTTAACACCTGGCCTTAAATTTGTTCTCATTTAACATATGAGTATTATAATTTCACAAAACCCCAATTCAAACCATCTCCATTTCAGTCAGAGAATGGTATCTAGTTATGGCTATGATTGGAATATTAGATTTAATGAGTTATCTTCAAAAATTTGAGAAAAAGTATAGACAAACTCAAAGAACAATCAAGATAATTCAATTCAGAAACAGGCAAAAATAAAATGTAACCAACAAGACAGTAACATATGAGTGACTAGAAGAACATAATAAACTATCTTTTCTAAGGTAAAAACATTAAAATAATTATTTTAAGATATACAAGATTTCATTGACTAGAGAGAGCACTAAAAAAGGGTAGAGTAAGAATAAATTGTGGCTTGATAGTGGTTAGAACTCTGTCTATGTGAGGGCACATTCTATCTGATTACTGTTCAAAATGCCAGACACTGGTATAAAGTTGCTACAATTAGTCAAAGCCTTATTAATTAACAGCTTACATTTTCAAGGTGCCTCATTACTATAATTACTCACAACAGATCAGGAAAAAAATTTCTCACATCTTTCAGTGAATCAGCATTAGATTCACAGAGATTTGAATCGTCAATTCTGTATTTACTACTTTAAGTCATTTTGATCTCATATTACTTGAATATATTTCCTAAAAAGAAAAACAACAACAACGTGCCCTGTAGGCATTGAGTTTCTATTAATTCTTAGCATAGTACACATATTACCACTTAGCAATATAGTTCCTAATGAATGGATGAATACAATATATGTGAGAGAACATAAATTTACAGCAAATTGGTTAAAAATCAGCAAAATTCTTCACAAGCTATCTGTCAAATGTTCTATCATTTGTGGAGGTACTGTAAATCAATGAAATGACAAATATCAAGTTGTTAGCTTAAGAAAGTTAATACCTTCTATTACACCATCATGGAAATTGGGTCAGTCAGGTGTGGAGATTCTGTAAAATCAGAAGGTTGGTGGATTTTTTTTTTAATTGACAACCCTTCAGAGTTTATCTTTTTCTGAATCAGAAAGCATGGCATCTTAGTTTTAGGGGAGATTTTTTCAGTTGGGAAGGCTCCCTAATCAGGAGTCTAGAGCTTGGTCAGCACGTGGTTTCCCAAAAAGAGATACCGTGACCGGGAGAGAATGACTCAAATATGACTGCCAAGTACCTCCTCCCCAAGAGAGATCCATCCATACTTTCATCTTTGTTTGGTCACATTCCCAGGAAATTCTGATGTATTTAAGCAAGTAAATAATTTGTATGTGTTGCTTTAGGGGAGTGAGAAAATGAAAATATTGGTCTTTTCTCTGGGTCAATATGTGCTCTGTGAAAATGAGATAAATAGATGACAACCGGGGAGAAAATTTATCTTAGATATATCTGAACACTCATTAAAGAGAGGGAAAATGTGACTAAAAAGTGGCCACCTCCTGCTTCATCAATACCATGTTTCAAGGGAAAGAGATGAATTCTCTAATGAGGAAAATGGTATCCTTTTCGTACCTGAAACATGGCAATCTCTCAGAGATTCAAGACTTTCACAAAACCCATGCTAAAGTAGTACTATAGTATTCCTTGCCTCACTCTTAATCATAAACTTTTAACAGTGTTCACACTCAGAAAGACCAATTAGATAAAATTTGCCATTTTGGGAAGATTGCTATAGAATGAACTTAAGAGTTCTTTGGTCTAAATGCCATCATAATCTAAATTTTCTTTGCACTTTTCCAGTTTTTTTCATGCCATGTAGATGGTTCAAATGGTTACAGTTGTTCTACTACTCATTTGCTTTAATACAGTAAAATAGAAATTATGCTACCAAAGATAGATATAAAACTATTTTAAAGGACTGGTTAGCAACCAGAATTCTTTCTTTGTTGTAACATCTGCTATAATTTGTTTCAGATGAACATTCATGTGCTACAGGAGAGGGTAAAATTCATTAACAGCAGATAGCCCATGTAATCTGGATATGCCCGTAACACTGGTCAACAAATTTCTACAAAAGTCTTATCACTGAAATAAAATTAGTCATTTCCTAACAATTTGCATGTGCTCAACATGACTATGACAGTCAAATTCTAATTTTGGCTCTAGTTTTTTTGTAATCTGCAATAAATGGATGTTTCCATCATGAAATGCATGCCAATAGTAATAGGCTTATGGTTAATACCTGTAAAAAAATCAAGTCATAGACTACTTCTTAGATTTCTTCGCTTGATTCTTGTATAGCTGTTCAGGAGCATCTCTGGGGAGTGTCCAGCAGTAGTCAGCCAGCATTGTAGTGGACCATTTTCCCTGGTATCTTTGTTCCATTGATGCGATATCTTGATGAAAATGTTCGCCATGTTCATTACTAACCATACCACAGTTTTCAGGGAAGAAATCCAGATGGGAATGAAGGGAGTGGATCTTTAGAGACAGGTTGCAGCCAAGTTTCTGATACTGCATCAGCATGTCTTCTACTAGTTCCTTGTAGTTTTCTGCCCTAACAGTCCCAAGAAAGTTTGTAGACACTAGGCGAAAAGCATTCCATGCTTGTTTCACATTACCCTGCAGCAAGTTGTTGAACTGGTCATCTCAATGCAGATGGAATGTTTGGGTAGGCTATTCTCGACTTCTTTTGCTTCATTATTCTGCCGGAAAGAGGTGGAACCAAGCAGAAGTAATAGTCTTCTATGTGGTTGCTTGGCTCTCTCCACACCATGGGGACTGCAAACGGCATTGATGGTCTTTTGCCATTGAACCACTGTGAAAGCTGTGTTGTACATGTAACACAGCATATATGCGGGGCCCAAGGCTTGTCTAGGTTACCAACCTTGCATCCAAAGTAAAGATGATAAGCCTTCTTCACTTGAGAAGTGATCCTTTTCTTCTGGTTGGCAAATGTCACTTCCCCACAAATAGAACAGAAAATGCCCACGCTATTAACGCACTTTCGAGGCATCATTGTTCTGTATTGTGCTTAAATGGATAAAATAACAGTTCTATGGAAAAGTAGCTTAAACTGTCTCGCACAAAGTCTGAAATATTTTCAATGCTCAACCTTTCCAACAGGGCTTTATATAGTGCACTGCTGACGTCAGCTTACTTCAGCAGCCACCTGGCAGTAGTATTGTATTGCATCAGAAAATGATGCAATCAACTCTGGATGATGTGTGCATGATGGTATTATGCAATGCGATGCAATATTACATCATTCTAGGCTGATTTAGGATGCTTTTGCAGTCCTACTGTATAAATTTACACAGTGAAACATATAAAATGAATTAGATGAAATATCTTCAAAATGAGAGCTAATAAAAAACTTTCAGGGTTATATCATGTTCAGCACACCAAGATACTACAGATTAGGGCCTTTTTAAGTCAGTTACGACTCATTGTTGACCAGTGTAATTAGATGATGTCTCAGCATTTAAATTCTTTTCTCTTATCCTTTTGAAAAACCACTAGGAAAAATGAGAAGCAGAGAGATTAGAAAACGCAGTTTAGTGTCATAGAGTTATTTTACTTAAATGTAAAGCTGAGTCTATAACTCCTATTTCTGATTTTTGCTTGGGTAGTAGTCTGCCCATAATATCATACAGCATCATCCCCTTACTTTACAAAGATTAAAAAAATACTTATTAACTGAGATGGGGAAAGAAATTTCAGGATAAGTAAGAGCTTCTAAAGAAGAAATAGATTTTCTTTGCAAAGGAAGATTCTCCCACACCCATCACCGTCACTATATTTCTAATGGAACCATGTTTTAGATTTTTAGTCTGGGAAGTTATGTTTCACCCTATGAAAAGTCGTAACTGTATTGTTAGATATGTGACATATCGAATGATGATGTCCTTAAGGTCAGATCCCTTTGTTTTTGTTCACAGAATGGCTGTGCATTCTGCTTTCTGTCACCCACTTTCCAAATTGACGTCACCACCATAAATAGATCAATGAACCCATCATAGTAAATCATTACTAGGTTTTCAAAACCTAAATCCTAAAAACAGTATAGATAAAACATAGTTCTTTAAAAACTAGGCCTTAGAGCAGGGGGTAAAAGACAAACCCTTTGGGGGATGTTAACACTGCATTGCCACAGGCAGAGCAGCTAGTGTGTGACCATGTATCTTTAAGATAAAGGAAGATTCTGAGGGAAACAGGAGATATTACTGGGGTCCAAATAGGATGTTTGGTTACAGTCAGAAAGAGGAAGCTTACTAAGAGACTGGGCAAAGGAAGTTCTGTGGATAAACAAGGGGAATCTGAAAGGCGCTTCACGGAAGAAAGAGGGGGGTTAGAATACAGCGAGCCAGCCCAGTACCCCTGCTTCCCTCTGTAGAGCCTGTTTTAAATTTCACACGTGCACATCCTTGTTTTAGCTCTTTACTCTGCCGTGAGGTTTTTGGAGAACACAGCTCTAATAAGCAAATAAATAATGCAGTGACTCCAATAGAGACAAGGATCAGTTCAGAGAATAGGAAGCCACAGACTCATGGGGGGAAATGCTAGAAGGGTCGGAGACCCTTTCCGGCTCAGAAAGTCTATTAGTTCGGCTTCTGAAGTAAAGAATATTCCTGATTTTATAAAATCCAATAGAATTTTTTTTAATTTTTAAAAAAATCCAGAATTTAAACCATGAAGAAAAGAATGATGTCAATAAATGCATTTTATATATTTTATCCAGAATTTAAACCATGAAGAATGATGTCAATAAAATGTAATTTGCCCTTCTTGAAAAATAGACAAGACACAACAGATATAAAATCATGAATTTAATCCATTAGGTTTGTGTAAGAAGAAATATGGCAAAGAAGATAACATCACAGAGAATTAAGTCATGAAATGAGAATTCTCTCATTCACCTATGATCTCATGAAGAAAATATAACTTGTAATCACCCATACAGCTTTTTTGATTTTTAACTCTTGGCTTATGACAGAAATAAGCCTTGAGAAAGAAGCACAAATGGAATTTATTCTTCGGGTTTCATATGAGCATAGAACTATGACTTTAATCCCTCCCCCATATGTCTTTAATTTTTAAGTCAATAGAACTGAATCAAAATTGCTTTAAATAACTGTCTGAACTGTCTGGAACAGTGTTTATACACAAAGCATTTACCCAATATGTAAATTAAGTCAATTTAGTATCACCATTCTTTGAAACATCTTTCTATAAGTCATAGCAACGAGATAGAAAAGGATTTGCAAAATAAAAACTAAACACAGGGAAAAAATGGAACTCAAAAGGTCATTTTCTCTGAAATAAATTTAGTTCACAATATTAAAAAAAATAGGAAACACAGTTTCCAAAACACCAAACCTAATTTACATTACATTAGAATATTCAGTGTTCAATAATATAAAAACAAAAGAAATCACTTAAAGAAAGTTATAAGTAGATAAGTTACCATATCAATTATTTAAGTACTCCTAAGGCTCTGAATAAATATTTATCCTTTGCTGTAGATATATATAGATATATATGGATATATATCTATATATATACACACATGCACATATATTTACAAATATATAATCATAAACAAACTATTTTCCTATTTTTCTTCAGAAATATATATATTACATGTATAAATATTATATATATATATATGGAAAAAACCAATCAAAACTAAAGGACCATTTTGGGGCAGTTTTCTCTATTTCATCCTAACACCTTTCGGCTCTTCCTAAACATATTCAAACACTTTGCTCCCAGCATGCACTATGACACATTACCTCACTGTGTGAAACAAGCATCAAACAATAGAGTAAATGACTAAAAACTCCAGCCAACAGCTCCTGCAAAGTTCACTGTGGGGTCCATACTTAACACAGCATCGAGCACAACCAGAGCTGAGTATACTACGAACAGAAACCAAAAAACAAATTCCAGGCACATGACGTAATTAACGTAAAATTAGCTTTAGCATTCATGTTATATTGCAAAATAAGGGAAACAAAGTCCTAGTATTGCTTACTTTTGTATCTTTGTTCCAAGATTATATTAAAATGATAATTTGCAGTGTTTTGAATTTACAGCTATCATGAACAAGATTCCCCCCCCCAAAAAAACCCACTCAATAATATTGTAAACCACTAATTTATTAGATAATGACGAATGACAACTTTAAAATCTTGAAGTTTAATTCACTCATCAAATACTGCTCACCTGCTTGGTACCTAGCACTCTGCTAAGATCTTTTTAGATACCAAATCTATGTCACTGCAATGCAAACTTCCTTTGAATTACAATCTAATTATCAAAATAATGTTGCAATATGACTGAATAAAAAACATGAAAATATAAAATATCTTCAGTAACAGTATAACATTTTCTAAAGTTTTCAACTCACTCCAGCTTTTAATATCTTCGACACATGTGTTTAAAAGAAAAGGTGTTACATGAGAAAAATTAATTAAGGGTGGAATTAAGAATTCAGCAATGCAGTTGCGCCCTGCCACGTTCTCTGCCATGAGTCCTCCTAATCCTGCACATGCTTTCCTCTTCCCCTTCTCACATAACCAGGGTTTCTCAAACCATAATTACTACAGAGTTGGCGCCAGAGCTTCTGTGTCTGCATGTGCCAGTTTTTGCAACATCTCTCACCTATTTTACAGCTGATGAGTTTGTCTTCAAATGTCTACTTACTCAATTCTGTTCCGTCAGTTTCAATTAACTTCTGCTGATAACAATATTCAATCTCATGACCTAGTTGTTTTCTCCCATCTCCCTAGCGACTGCCAAATGAAACAAATACACATAATCAGAAAATAAAAACTAAAGACACTATTCGAGCAGAGATGAAATTAAAGGATAATCTACTCTCAAGCAGGGTAAGGAAAGCCACAGGAAGCAGAGATGTTAGAACTCCCTTTACCTTCTCTGTGCCTCACATGCCCTCCCTCTGCCCGTAAGGACCTCCGAAATTTTCATGTAAAAAGCACTTTGAATCTTTTTTTTTTTTAATTGGGTGATTCTTTTGCTTCTGATATACTGTCTCCTTCCAGCTTTACTATCCACTGACAGACCTAAAGAATTTTAAATTGAAAATACTTCTAGAGCAAAAAAGCTATTTTGAAGTGAGTAATTTAATTCTTTGATTTCTGGAAAAGTTTGAATTTTAAGGTCAAATGGAAATGTTCATATCATGTTGCATAGTATGAGGGACATCTGTCTATTCCCTTCATAAATATGTTTCATGATGTAAAAAAAAAAATGCTTTTTATCGGTCACTCTTACTGCGCTGTCATCTCACTGTGCTTGACTCACACGTTGGTTGATCCTTGTGAAAATATTCACACCCAGATTGATATCCCAAAGCAAACTCTAAGTCTCTGGCTACAATCTACTGTGAAGCAGGAAAATATAATAATTTAATTTGATAAAAATTTCATAGTTAGCTATAAAATTGCAGAATTTTAAAGTGCTGTAGTTGCTTAATATAAATAATCAAACGTAACGCAAACTCAAGCTCCCCCTTTTCACCAACAGTACGATTTTTATCTAAATTATGGAATTACTGTCTCAGCTCCTCATTTTAAAATGTCTATACAGAGATGGACTTTGAAAGTCAGTTTTCAGAGTGAGAAAACTTTTAAACTGGACCCTCTTTCAAACAACAAAAAAAAGTCAACTTTGAGAGCATCAAATTCTTTTCATTTTATAGAATTCAAACACTTAAAGAGTCATTTACAGATACATTAATGATATAATCACTTAAGAGATGCAAAGTTTTGATCAAAAGCAAACAAAAATAGTTTGCATATTTCAAATTTCTTTTTTTAATGGAAGCATCCAGAGATTATAGACGGAATCTAAGTTCTAGCATACAAACTAACATAAAACATTATTTGATGAGCTGTTTTTATAAAGTGTCAATAAATGCAAACATTCCTGCATAAGCCTTGTATTTTTATTGTAAAACCCAAGTGGTTTTTTAAGAAGTAAATTCAGGACTCCCAATCAATAAAACTTTTCTGTACTGCAAATTTGATCTTTCCTATTTTTTTTAAAGGACAGAACATTGCAAAGTTCACAACAAAGAGCAAATTGTATTTGAAGCCCTGGACCTCTTTGAAAAGTCTCCCCAGGAGCAGGGCAGATAGGCGCCTGCCAGTACCAGTCAGAGATACCATCCTACTGTGATGTTAATAAGATGAAGGATGCTCATACAAAAAGCCACAGTAATTATAGGGGGGAGGTAAACACTTTTTTAATTCATGGAATGTCTCTCCATGCAGCCTGCACTTTACAGCAAGCACTTTTGTTATACTAAATGTACATGTTAATTAAACATTTCTCTAGAATTTTGTCCTTCACTAATAGGTCAGAACAGAGTCAGATGAGTTAGGGTCAAATCACTGTCAATTGCATAAGATATTAGAAGACGCCTGACCTCTCAACCTCCTAATTCCTTTGTTCTGCCTTTCAAGAAAGTCATTCTGCCACTAATTTTTCAAATACCTATCACAATGTCAATGGCAATTGGTTACAGGAAACAGCATGTAGATAAAAGGGGTAACAGACTAATTGGACAATTTTCTGTGCAGCTGGGAGTAAAATAAGGAATGTGGAAGTAGAATACAGCCTTGGAATTCCTGTAAAATTCATTTGGCTCTTCATTGATTCTCTTCTGCAGGAAATTCATGTCAGAAAAGAGATAGAGGCAACCCTGTCAATCAGCCAAGTGTTAAATTCTTTATTAAGTCATCCTAAATTGTCACAATAATCATGTGATTATTTAGCTTCATATGGTTTCCTGAATATATCACTGAAAAGGAACGAATAGAATTATGATTTGCTGAATCCAAGATTGTCTGAAATGCTAAAATGAAGTTTTTGTGCAGAAGCTTGGCATGAGTACATTTCCCTAAATGTATCAAGTGCGAAGCATGGAGAGTGTCAGGAAGTAGGGATTTTTTGCAAAAGGAGCAAGCATATATTTAGATCGCTAGTTGGTTTAATTTGTGTGAGTGAAGTAAATTAGTGGCCCTAATGCAGATAGTTCAAAGCCTGACAATAAGGGAGCATGTAGGTTATGATCCAACACATTCTGGGAAAAAGTTAGATAAAACAAGCCTGTGTTCCTGACCTGAAGAACGATCTTCTAGGACACTGTTTCAGCCCTCTGCATGTATGATTGCTTCACATTTGCCTACTTTCAGAGCTTAAAAAATAGTATGTTTTTTCTTCAATGATAAAGAAAGGTTGAGTCACAGAGATGAAGTCTTTTAAAGATAATAAGTGCAAAAAGTGCTAAATATGCCATAGATTCTCTCCCACAGCTCCTCAGGAATGTGCTCTATGATTTATTATTGGTTCCTTAGAGAAAGGCTCAAAAGAGTAAAAGGGTGGGGGGAGTGCTCAGTTAGGGAGAAGGGGGTCAAAGGAAATGTCATTCTTATGCAACCTGCTTGTTTCACTCTTATTGCTAGAAGAGCATACCCCTACCTACGGTGCAAAAATAGAGAATGTCCTCAGAATAGAAAATCTTAGAACTGGAAGATAAGGCAACAATCTCCTAAACCAGTCCCTTTCCATGAGCAGAAAATGACCCCCAAACACCCAGGATTTTACAGTACTTAACACCTCTAGTAGTGAAGAGTTCTCTGCCAGTGATAGACCCAAACCTCTGTGGACAACTGTGACAGTGAGGAAGTGCTGCTTTTGACAGGACCAATATCGCCTCCTTGCCTGTCTATTGGTTTATTCCCAGGACTTCATCCAAGTCGGTGATGCTAGTATCAAACAGGGCAGGGTCAGTGGTCTCCTCCAGATATGCAATGATCACTTGGTCAATGCTCACTGCTGAACCACCTAGGGCTCACCTAATTGCACTGCCCTGTGTGTGCAAGTGGCTCCCTGAAACCCCCAAGCTCAGTGCAACAGCACCATCAAACTTGACAGAGGGATTTGGCAAAACCATTGGCAATTTCACTTTGGCTGTGAGTTATTAGCACTTTCTCTTTTAAGTACCAGCAGACCATCTTTTCCACAGTTTGGCTGGAGATAAAGGAGAGGTGCCAAAACTTGATTTTATACACTTGTCAATGCAGTCAGAGCTAACCCTGGGCCTACCAAAAAAGGAAAAAATACACAATCTCAACAACCTTCTACAGTCATAATTATGCCACAACTCAGACACTGGAGAGAAAAACTGATCTGTCCCATTTCCACATGGGAGAAAATATTTTATGAGACCATTTACATTTATACTGATGTCTGAGAAGGTCTTAACATCAATGTTAGGGCACAGGGAAAACCTCCCCCATCTGTGTTCTCTGAAGCTGAACAGATGAATAAACAACAGACAGGTTAGAAGAAAAAGTCAAAGTTTAATAATGGGCATGTGGAACACTCACATGACTATAGCTTCTAAGGTAAGTGGGGTGAACAAGGGATATAGAACCTGCATTAGAAGACCTGAGGCACCAAGGTGAGCGAACAGGAAGACCACTAGACAAGGAGGGGATGACCTCACGTCTTTCACTCTCAAAGAGTCAAGTTTCTCAGATAGAGAGGATGTGTTCCCTGACAAGCCTACACCTAGAAGCTACCCCCAAACTACATTCTTCTACTCTGTAAAAGTGGAACACAGGGACTGCTTTTCTAAGATTGTGAAAAAAGGGCAAAGGATAGAGAGATCGCCCCCAACCTCTAGAGCCTCATTGCTTTTAAAATAAGCCCCATTCTTAAATTAATGGTAGTAGACCTTCCCCAGGCTCACCGGGCTTTGACTGACCTCAGTTTCCCACACCCAGAGATACTTAGTGGGAGAGGCCTCCTTTAGGCTTACTGAGAAAAGTCAGTCTGACCCTTTGGGGGAGACCAATCTCACAACAAATTAAAAGCACATAGGAGGGCCTATTTTTAAGATACTCTTGTAGGTATAGTGGCACAGAATATAGCAATACATCTGACCACTTTCTCTTCAAGCTCTTCCCTATGCTTTAGAGTCTCTAGTCTCACTTTTCTCCAAACATCTCTAGCGTTTTATGTTTTACTAGTCTCTTCCACTGTGTTCTCTTCTTCCAACTATTTGTTAATATTGGGGTTTGACTGAGTTTCACTACCTTCTCTCCTACAATAACATCCTTCCATAGCTTCAGCAACTACAAAAAAAAAAAAAAAAACCTCCCCAATCTGTATTTTCAGGCCTGACTGTCCCCCTCCCTGGAAGTTCTGAGTTTATGAGTCTAAAACCCCATCTCTTTCCTCCCTGCCATTAGGGGCAGATCATCATGTTGAGCTCTTTATGAAAGGTCCTTGCCTCCCAGCTTTCCTATTGACAGAACTTAACTCCCTCTTCGCAGTGCAGCATAAATATCTCTTCACATAAATTGTCTAATGCTCATCTCACTATCCTGTACCCGCCATATGGATGGTTTACTCCTTCCTAAACCATCAGCACCTTGAGGGCAAGATCTATATTCTACCTATCTTTCTATTTCCCAGAGTTATAGAAATTAATGAATTATAGTAGGGGCTAAATAAAGTATTAGCTGAAAGAAATGAGTTTCCCATGGAGCGGTCGAGATACTGTGCTTACAATTCAATCATTGAATACATAAAGCAAGTGCTTTTTCATATAAGTATTTGGTGTGCATGCTTACAAAGCATGCATGGTTTATCACATCAACGGCCTGTGCTTAATGCTCCTTAGGTCCCCTGAGGCATGGTAATCTGTGAAAACATTGCACCAAAGTTAAAATCCTAGCAAGTGTGTACAGATAATGGCCTTAAAACTAGACCTGTGCCTTTTTCTTAGAATAACCTGACTACCACTTACACGCAGTAAAACAGAATATCTGTGAGGGCTCATGACTTCTTAGTAAAATATTCTGCAAGCTCTGAAATATAGCCACCTCTAAATAAAAAATAGTTGCATAGAATCCCAAAATAAAACCGAGAATCAGGTGTCTTTCTAATGCAAATTAACACAGAGCATCTCATGTCCTGCAGTACTTCTTAAATTTCTAAATTCCCAAGATGAAATGCTCCAAGTGCTTGTCTAGCATACTATAGATGCCAGTGACAGTGTGACGGTGCGACAGCGAGAACCATGCTAACTCGGAGGGCACCAGGTCCTGCAGGGACCACGGAGAATCATGTGGTGAGAGATTCTAGAGCCTGGCTGTAGGGCAGATGCTGAAATGATAAATGGAGATGATTTTCCATGGAATAAAAAAGAAAAGTGAGACCTGAGGTGAGATAAAGAGTGTGCAAACAAAGGAAACCCATAGGCTATAGAATTTCTCTCCTGAGGCCCTCATGGATAGCCAGGGAGAAACACCTTTCAGTAAAACAGGGACGCGCTGGGGAAGCAAGAACAACCTGCTCAGGAATGTGCCCTCCATGGCTGCGTGTTCGACTCACAAGCTCCATTTTGTTTCCCCAATGAAAATACCTCTTGAGAATATCAGCTGCCCTCCATGATAAACTTTGTTAGGGGCTGAATTTTTGTGTCCACTCAACACTCATTGGCTGGAACTATAACTCTGAAGGTGAAGGCATTTGGCCATGAGGCCTTTGGGAGGAGATTTATGTGTAGATGAGGAAGTGAGAGTGGAGCCCAGGATGGGACCTGCGTGTTTACAGAAAGCGCTCACTCTTTCCCCCCCAGTGAGAACACAGGGCGCAGGCAAAGGACACAGAGAGTTATGCAAAGAAAGAAAAGGAATCTCACCAAGAATTCTACCACCTGGCACCCTGATCTTAAACTTCCCAGCCTCTAGAACCGTAAGAAATAAATGTCTGTTGCTGTAATCACCCAATCTAGGGCATTTGGTTATAGCAGCCCAGGTTAGCTAGGATGACTGGACACACGAATAGTACGCTGATATAAATAAAAGAAGTCAAACGAATGCACCCTCACTTTCAACTCAGAGATTCTTGAAAATGATGTCTGAATCCTATCATCATGTCTTTCCCTTAAATTGTGCATATTTGGATAATATGGAAATAAATACGCATAATATGACAAAGTATAAAGTTACACATGAGTACAAAATAGGCTCATTAAAGGAAGAATGTTTACCAGGTAGGATGAGAAATATTAGATGGGACAGTAAAATGAATATGTACTGATCAATGCATATCATATACATAAGAGGAAGTATTTCCTTCATCTTTTCTATTCCTGTTGGCACTTAAGCAAACAAGAAATATTCTTTGAAGTCAGTGAACACTGTTTACCAGATCTGGAGGATGTGATGCTGACAGTGCTTCAAGAGGAATTCCATTTTTTAAGATATAGATGAGTATCTTTAGAATTAACAATGCATAACATAATGGGTAAAAATGGACAATGTAATGAAAACAAACCTGAATAGGACATTATATTTGGTCTTGAATTTCTAATAACTGTGCTCTTTCCCCAAATCTCCTCAGGGTTCAAGTATAATTAAAACAGTGCTTCCTGACGACAACAATATTCTTTAGCAGAGGCACATGAAATAACTAGCAGCAACATCAATGGGGACAATGTAAATATTTAAAGTCTCACAGGATGCTTCAAAACCTTTAAATATATCACAGGGCATATAATGTGCAAGTACATAAACACAGAACTTTCTTTTTGGGAATGCTCCAAGTGAGCAAGGAGAAAGGGTGCAAGGGGTATAAGGGATCATAGTGAGAAAAAGTGCTTCAAGGGACAAGCACAAGGGCTGCCATCAGTTGTATGTTCCACATGATATTATGATGCCTCTGGACCCTTACAGCACCGAATTTTTTAAGTTTACTTTGCCATTTTTAGTGGAAGGAAGTCCCTACTGAGCCACTTCTACTTAAACCAGTACCCCCTGGGCATTCTGCGGGCACGAAATGATTAATCTCATCCACTGTATTCTCTTCCACACCATACTTTTTCCAATTCTGAAGAGGGGAGTTTTGTGAATGTCTAAAACCAAAGTGAACTTTGTCATGTTCTTCCAACCCAACTGCTTCACTGCTTGCTGAAACAGGCTGGCTCTGGTTCTCCCTCCAAAGGGCCACCATCTTTAATCTGCTTGTCAGTTCTGAGACACCGCCATCTTCTATTCTTCACATTCATCAGAGCAGGGTGATGCCAGTTCGCAGGTAGCCTGGTGCCAAATCCCTTATGCATTTGCAACAAACATTAAAGGATAATATTACCATGGCTACAAGTAAGGTGAGGAAGTAGAGAGGCTAAATATCCAGCCCACTGCCATTTCCTTTCATAACAATGTGTGGCAGTGCAAATTAGCGTAACTTCTGAATGCCTTGAAAGGAGCAGATATGAGTTTAGTGGGAGTTGTGGCTCATTGATTTTAGTGAGAGCATATGACTGAAATCCTCTGAGCTTTATAAGGTGATAAGTTAAGTTGGGTTAAAGCAAACCTTGGCACAAAATTTGATTGGTTTCCTGCATCAGTGATGGATGCCTGATAATCACCCTCTGCCTATTATATCAATAAATCAACTGCAATTCAATTTTAATCTGTAAATAAAGTTAAATCAGGGCTATGAGGATATCACATGCCTGCATTAGCTACTTAGAGGTGTCATTACTGTCTGTGGTTATTGAGCTTAACATAGTCATTTGAGTTTTTAAGTTCTAGTTTTAAAGAAGCTGAGAGGAATCTGCTGAATGTTCTTAAATGAAACACCATACACTCTGAGAAATTTGTACCTGCCTAAAATTGCAAACATAAATTATATAATATCAGAACAAATAAGCATTTCTAGCTTCAAGCACCAAGTGATATGATCTTCAGATTGTCAGGAGGCATGCTGGGAATACAATATAGAATAAATGCTCCTTGCTGAGAAGGAGGAAAATGGGCCAATATCCCATCTCGGTCTGAGAAATTAAATCTAGGAAAAAATGCAGCCTGTCAGGCTGACGTGCTGCGCTGTGCTCACAGCTGGCCCCTCACAGGCACCACCACAGCACCAAGGCATGATGGGTGCTCAATAAACACCACAGATCAGCTTTAACTAGTGCGTAGTACGCCTGGCGACGTACGCAGGCTTTAAATCTCTGACATTGCGGGGTGCGTCTACAGGAAAGTGCAGCGCGGCCGGCTGGATGAAGCAGGCGCCAGCCCAGGAGATGGAGAGGCCGGCCGCACCCTGTGAAGGTGGCGAGTGACTGCGACGCAGGACAGCCTGGCAACAGCGGGGACCTCTGCAGACAGTGACTGTGTCCACATGGATGGAGAGTCCTCCATCTTCTGTCACTGAAATCGACTAAGAAAACACCAGAGCATAATGTTAGACCAGTCATGTTTGACTCACCATACTTTCGTGTCAAGTTTGTGTCAAGTTGCTGAAAGGTAAACATTCCAGGACGGTAAGTATGCTCCTTTTATGATGGTTCTAGAAAGTCACGCAAGCACATTTTGAATCTTAATAGATATGTGCTTAGCCACAGGAAGAAGTCACCCAAAACACCTGCTAAAAGGTTGAACTTAACACACTTATGTTCCATATTAGACAAGACTTTATAGAGATTTCAGGCTATTTGCTAAACTTAAAGAAAAAATCTGAAAAGACATTAGATTTTTTTTAGATCAACATATTTTTCCAACCTTCTATGTAAGTTCTGTCAAAAGCACTTCCTTTTTCAATTACTTAAATTACCAAGACTCAAACATTTCTCCAAGTTTCCTCGGTAATGCTATGGGAAAATGTTGAGGAAAACAGCTCACCACCTGGATACCAGACACCAGCGTCACATGCGCACACCTAGCTCCACTGAAGTAGCAGAGAAAACAAACACTGCCCCGTGTGCAGAGTGCACAGCACAGGATGGAGTCTAAAGGAAATGAGGGCGTCTGCGTAAAAGGAACTCTCATTGTCTACATCTGCCTTTCAGTATTGCATGCCAGTATGAGTTCATGAGTAAATCCTGAGTGCGTGTGTTGGAGATGAATGCTTTTTATTTCAAAGAATGAAAAATAATAGTGGGAGGAAATGAAAAAATTATAGATCTATATAAAGACATAGAAATGGAATATGTGGAATATACACATGTATATATACAATGTCACATTTAATATATTCTTATTTGAGAAAGCAAGAGAATATAAGCATCTCAGATATATTGCCTGAAAAATTACAAGTTTTGGGTGGCTCACTCCACAACGTTCAGGATAGGGTATTAAAAATATTTACATATGGGCCTCCCTGGTGGCGCAAGGGGTTAAGTCTCAGCACTATGAAGCTATCAGCAGTCACTGAAGCATAAGTTTTGATCCCCAGCTAGGGAGCTGACCCACATGGTGCAGCAGACATCTCCTGTTTCACCCACTGCTCCCCTCAGCAGTGTATTTCAGTCAATCCACCTGTTCTGCTCCCCACTCTGTCTCTGGTGAATCCTCTCACCGCCACCGCCCCCACACATACCTCTAACTTGCACCCCAGCTCTTGTATGCATAAATAAATAAATCTTTAAAAGGAATTAGTTACATACAACTTATTTTACACAACAAATTCCTGGAGTTGATGCCAGTAAGTTTATGTTCAGACTCAGTAATAACATGACCCCTCTCAAAATATAACCAAAAGAGCCAAAACTCCCAAACAGCATTTTAAAGTCCAATTAAAAACAGGATGGTAAGAAGGATCCCAAAGCTGTCTCCCGAATCATCAAGGTCACATTAGGTTATGCTTCAGTAGTGCTTCATTATCAGGTGTATTCAATTTCACAGACTGAATTAAAACGCAAAGCTTTACTAGGACACTAACAGAGCATATCAAACTCCTTAGTTTTCCATTCTTCAGAGGGAGGAAAGTCAAGTCCACAGACAGAAGAACCACTCCCTGGCTCCACTCATTCCAGCAACATCCAACAACTGTGTATCGTCTGACTACAATGCATCAGACTCAGTGCCCAGCGCTGTCGACACCTCCTCCACCCACCTGCAGTCTCAGCCAACTGTCAAGCCCATCCCTTCTATTCCCACCTCCCCACAGTGACTCCAAGTCTTGGGAGCCAGTCTTCAGAATTAGATGAGGCCTCTTTTCACATACTGTAATTTCCAGTTAGCTAGCAAGCATGTTAACTTTGCCAAAAAACTCCATAGCTTTAACTAATTTTGGAAAACTGGTATTTAACAAATTCAATCCTATTTTGCTTATCTGGCATTCCTTACGTTCATGAGCAACCACAGTTCATATTCAAAATCTTCCATCCTCCTCCCTGGGAAAAGTGCCATATGAAAAGAATCAATATACAATCTCCTTTCAGAGAAAAGAATATGATAATGCCCTCAGTTTCGTGACGCTAGCCACCAATCTTTGTCAAGCGTGGGCATTACAAAAGGGGATGTGCCATCTTCCATCTACATGATAGGAAACAGTGAAAAGGGGTTCTAATTTCTCTTTCCATTAGACATGTGCACTTTATCCTGATATAAAAAAAGTTAA
Source organism: Scalopus aquaticus (assembly GCA_004024925.1). Classification (NCBI taxonomy): domain Eukaryota; kingdom Metazoa; phylum Chordata; class Mammalia; order Eulipotyphla; family Talpidae; genus Scalopus; species Scalopus aquaticus. The sequence continues at coordinate 51,517 of PVIJ01000412.1, forward strand.
TGAGTAAAGAATATTGATATCTTCGGTTGGAGACCTTCTCTTTAGCCGAAATATTTCAGCACCACTAGGAATGATGGTTTGTGTATAGCTAAACTGCTATCTATCACACTCATTAATTTTTCTCTAACAATGAAAATAATTTGTAGTCTGAGTAATAACACAAAATCTTAATTTTTACCAGAGTTGTAGAATGTAAGTGTTGGAAAGGACTGTGAAGGGCATTTTTCCACTATTACAACCTTGACAAATTGTGGTTCAGCTTATCTGTGGTAGGAAAATACTTCCCAGAAAAGTCCATTATATCATTGCACAACTTTAATCATTAGAAGTTTAATGATTAGCACTTTCCTCTAACCAAAGTGCTGACAGTAGTTACCCCTAGGGAGGCGAGATGGGAGAGAACTGTAAGAAAGCTTTCACTTCCATATTAATTGAATTTTTCAGAATGATAATATGCCACTGTTGAACCTTGAACAACATGGGTTTGAACTGTTCAGGTCCACTTACATATCGATGAAACAGTTAGCCCGCCATATGCCTACGTTCTCCGTCCTTGGATTCAACCAATTATATATGTCAGTTGGTTGAATCCAGAGATACAGAACCTGCCGTTATGGAGGCAGGTTATAAAAGATTGGTGCATCTGTGGATTTTGATATCCTGAAGAAGGGTGGGGTATCCTGAAACCAATATTCTGTGACACATAATGAGGAACCTTTGATATAGAAACAATGTCTCCCTCTGGAGCAAAAGGCAGGCATCCTTACTAACCATTATAAAAGATTTGGGTTCCCTAAGCTTACAGTTCCTCTCCTGTAAAGCAACCCACTGTTAGTACAGCTGTCTCCTGATATTCTTTGCACTGCCCTTTGGGAATTGGGGCTTGGAGAACAGGCGCCAGAAACACTGATATTCTGTGCACTATTATTGCTGTTGGTAATACAAAGGAAATCCTTTACCTCTAGTCCAGAAGTTTTCTGCTTTCTACCCATGTACATGAAACTGTCAGGCTAACAAATAATCTTGCAAGGAAGGTAGAATCTCACTCATTTCCCAGTTTCTGACAGCTCCTCTACAGAGTTGAGTTGAAATTATGTTCTTGTTCTCTAGGAAATTACAGTCTAAAAATGTCAAACTTGTAAATTTTTGAATGGGATATAATTGGGGAACCTTAAAACTGTATATGAACACTTTAAAAATAAAGTATAAAGAAGAAGAGAGGCAAGTGACCAGAAAGTCTATTCAACAAAAGGTAAAAGAGAATCATCAGCTATGTGAAGGAAAGATGGAGTGTCCCATGATTATGAAAAGGGGACTTTCATTTCAATCATAAAACACAAACTTGAAGAACTTTAGAAATGGCAATGGTATTTTATCCCCATAGTCTGCAACTAAAAAGCTCCTAAACAGCTTGCTTCTCTGTTTGTCCATAGAATATTCATGAATCATAACTGTTAAAAGTTCTTTCCCACACCACATCCCAGTTACTACGTAGTGAACCTTTCTGGCCATCCAACGTCTGTTTATAGAACTCCCTCCAGAAGCTATTCCCTCATGTCAGTGTGATGAAATAGAGGTATGGCAATAGTTGGTTCCAGTGACTTGGCAGACTTATATTCTTTTTTATCTTTTTAATGCAGTACTATTTTTTCTTACATCATTAATTTTTGGACAGTATACAATTTCTCCCTCCCTGTCATCACTGTAGTTCTCCTACCACCCAAGCACCCATAGTCCATCACCATATCCCCTTCTGCTCTTCCCCTCCCTCCCTGTTTCATCCTCCCCTACCCTTTCCCCCTCCCCTTCTGAATGCCTCACATCTATGGTCAGCTTTCAAGGTTTATCTTTGTCTGACCCTTTATTTGGCTTTCCTATATTCCACATATAAGTAAAACCATCTAACACTTTTCTTTTCCCTTCTGACTTACTTCACCCAGAATCAACCCTTCCAGCTCCATCCATGTTGCCACAAATTGCATGAGTTTATCATTTTTGATAGCTGAGTAGTATTCCATTGTGTATATATACCACCTCTTCTTGATCCAGTCATTTGTTTTGGGTAATATTTGGGTATTATAAACAGTGTTGAGTAAATATAGGTGAGTAGGTTTCCTTTCAGATTATGCTTTTGTATTTTTTGGGTAGATTCCTAGGAATAGTTGAGTTATATGGCAGATCCATTTCCAGTGTTTTGAGGAACCTTCACAAAGCCTTCCATAATGGCTGGACTAGTTTACATTTCCAAAATTTCAATCATGTTTTGCCACTGCTAAGTCATTCATTTCCCTTCTTCAGCCAGCCCTTGGGAAGCTCAAATTTCTTAAACTAATTGAGCACTTAATATAAATTAATGACATTGAAATGGTGCTAATTGTTTAATACCAAACCAATACAATCTAAATTGTTACTTCGTTAGAATCCAACTGCTCAATTTCTTCTGTATTTAAAATACTGATTTAAAATGTTATGAATTACATACACAGATAAAGTTTAAGTTTCTAACTTTTTGGAAAATCATGTATATTATGAAGGAGGCACGTGTGTGTTCCCTGATCAATATTTTTTTCTGTGCGGCGTATACTGTAATTTCTGTATTTTGTAGATATATGAATAAAGCGAGGTCAGAACCCATTTTCATTCCAGTGGTCCCATGGCAGACTGATGAACAGGAAAGCTCTTTGCTTTCCTTTTTTTCTTTCCCCTCAACATCTTGACTGGCAGGCTGGTAGATAATCCTGTTCAAAGTTAATGTGTAGTAACAGGATTGAGGGGAACTGACTTAAGAGGCTTTCTTCTGGGTCGAGACATATCGATGCCATATTTAAAGATGTTCTTTCTGTTCACCTCTGTGAAGATAAATGTCTGAACATTGAGCTTAAAAGCAAAAAGAGGAGAGGCACTCAGAGATGGGTGATGAATTGTCAAACTGTGGGAAGGAGCTTTCACCAAAGAGTCATGTTTGCTTCATAGAGAAGTAAAGTATAAAGGAGAAATGAAGAAAATAATTAAAATGTTCCTCTTTCTCTGGGCTATATTTTGTGGAAACCAAATTCTTATTGGTGTATCTCAACCCATGAAGAAGTACCCTCCTGAGTTAACAAGGATGATTAGAATTCAAGCCCCCCGTACCCAATAAAGTGGACCAAAAGCCAAGTTGGGCAATTCATTTAGCAATTCATCAGCTACTAACCTGTGAAAAAGCATCTATAATCATAAATGTCAGTTCAATATTTTATTAGCATTCTTATCTCAAGATCTGGAGTTTATGAATCTTGAGAGTAAGGGACTATCTAATACAGCTTTGTTTTCTTCAAAGTCTAGCTTGAAGTCTTTTCATTAAGACATTCCAACCACTATATGTCCATGTAATCCCCAAGTGGTATTGGAAAGCGTCTGATGGTGAGATTGAAGCATGTAGCAGAAGACTTAATAGGTGAGAATAGACCCGTCCCTGAAAAGGCTAGCCATCACCAATTATCTATTTGGTTTGTCCAACCATAGCTTTCTAGTCTGGGTAGAGAAGCAGCAAAGTGGTGGCATGGGTACTGTGGCAGTAAAAGTGGAAGGGCCTCAACATCAATAGTCCCTCCTTTCTTTGAGGCCTGTAGTCTCCTTTTTCTGACAATACATTCTTTCACCCCACTGAACTGGAACAGAAAGGTTTGGTTTGGTTTTGCTAATCAGTATTCTTAAGGAAATCCTCCATGTAATAATCTATCCTACTGCACAATCAGGATAAGTATGACATTCTTGAATTCTCTGAATAAATATACGTTACTTGCTTTGCAGTTCTCACACTACCAGCATTTGCTCTGAATTTTGGTAATTTTTCTAAGAGAGTCCACCCCTCATTTTGGGAGGTGGAGTTCAACAGTGAATACACACACGAAAGAGCAACATGCTAATGTGCTGTCCATGACATGAGATCACTGATACCATCTTTCTCCACAGGATAGAAGCTGAGACTGTACCATCAGCTTCAGGAAAGCAAGCACCATAGGTGTCTTCTTCCCCCTTGGCAACCAAGCATTTAGAATTGTACATGACTCCTATAAAGCACAGTAAGTATATACATAATTGAATAAACGAGTGAAACTGATGCAATTGTATTTGTGATTTTAAAAACCCTGAATTAGTCTATTGTACTTGATAGACTTTTGCTTTACCTAAATCATTTGGGAGCACTTTTGTATAAGGCATTTGCTTCTTGGAATTCCTCCAAAACTCAAGCTCTCTGATTCTGACAACTTCAAATATCTTTAATGATTTCTTTAAAGAACAATAACATGGCCCACTACTAACTGTACCACCCCTGTTCATGAATGGACTTAGAAACCATTTAAGGAGCCTTAACATCAATCTTCCACAGCTAGATTTATAAGGTACCCATTTTATAAATTGCTTTGACTTGAATCCGAAAGCCCCAAGGCACAATTTTGCAGGGAGTTCCTGTGACACACATGCATTAAACTGAGAAGCAGGGAATATGATTCTCCTGGAGGCTGGTATTCACCCACTTTGATTTTCCTGCATACTAAGTCTACTTGGGTTGGTGGCTCTTTATCTGATGGATAGTGCCAACTACAGGAGAAAAATAGGGCAAAGGAAAAACTCAAACACATCCAACCCATGAGATCTATTTTATGAAACTGAAGGCAAAAATTAGGATTAATGCCTTCAGCAATCTATTCTAGTCTAAGCACTAACTATTCATTTGTGTCTTTTTAGGTTATTTAATGAATTCATGTTTCATGAAGAAAATAACATGGTAAAATGAGGTAGAAGACTTTTCATTTTGCCTCTGAGAGTTCAGATTGATTTGTTGAGGTCTTAGGTCTCCGTGAATAGGTAACAATTTCTAAAACACACAAATATATTGGCCAAATGTGACCTGAATGAGTTACCTGTCACAGTTCATTTCTTAATAGTACACAAATCAAGTATCTCTATCACATCTGTACAATTTTTCAAACACTGTGTTGATATATATTCCTTCATATGCTTATTTAGCAAGTTCATCACCACTCCCTCCAAAAACACTTTATAATTAAACGTAATTGTAAATGAAATCAAAGGGTTATAGAGATATACAGTTGTAAATACCATGTAATCATCTTGACAATTGTCGCTTCTACTGTATCTGTCATTTTATAGTGACTCTACCAAGTTCTGCTTTAATTTCCCCATATATAGGAAGCTCAGTAGCTAGAAAGATAGTTTACTCCATTACTAAGTGGCAGAAGATATAAAAAAGAACTTCTCAGAAAAATAACTTACATTTCTATAGTTCTTTATATTATTTACTAAGTGTTTTTATATCTATCATCTCATTCTATCCTCATAACAGTAAAGCCAAGTAGAAATTGTTAATCCCATCTTCCAGATAAGAAAAATGAAGCCCAACAATATAAAAGGATAAAGTGTTGGAACGGTCTTTCAAATTTCAAGCTATGTCACAAAACTGTTTATAGATCTGATAAGTATATGTCTTTGGGATCCTCTATCATTCTTCTAAAATGCACCTTTGCTTTGAAGCAAATACTGCTTATCTAGATGTTGATGAGGCTCTGTAACTACCACATCCTTCCCCCTACTCAGGTCAGGGGATAGAACTGATATCCCTGGAAAAAGTATGGTGCCAGACGAGCTGATCCTGCAGAGTTCAATACAGGAAAACCAAAGTGATTCCATCTTGTATCAGTGCCATCTTAGATCTGTTGCCACTAATTGCCCTACCCAGAGAAGATAGCCAAATCCCCCATTATTTCTGTCATGTGTATTAACCTGTATTAATGATCCACACACAACTCTGCTGACATTGATTAAAAAAAAAAAAGATGCAAAGTGACATGTCTCACACCCAAATATGGCATCTTTGGTCTTAGCATGAGAGTGATTATACATACTAACCAAGGCATAAGGAGACCCTTGTTAGGGTGGGTGTTGTGAATCCTGCCTCCACCCCACATTCTGTCCACTGACTCCAGAGCTGAGGAGTCCTATAAGTAAATTGCTCTTAATAAACTAATTGTGATTAATGGATGTGCCTGCTTCATTCTTTGGTCTCAAGTTACCTTCGCAAATTGGGGGAATATATTCATTCCCACATCTGCACAGGCATGTGCATTTAAGATACATAAAGAACATATTAATAACTTATTGTGCCAACTAGGGATACTACATGCAAACCAGTGAGATGAATAGAATAATAGAGCATGCCCTTTGGGGAAGCTCTTTCCAATAACTCATAAAGGGACAAGCAATAAAGGGTATCTCAAGAGCAATGACCATCTGAAAGTAAACTTCAAACAGCAGACACCATATTTTAGAGTATTTTCCATCATCATAGGGATTCTTAGATGTGTAAGTACTCTTCTACCAATCAGCCCAAAGATACATATACAGAGTCAATCACAAGCTTACTGATTTTCCATCTTAGGATACAAAAGAAGTCACTTCTTCAATTAGAGTACAATGACACTAATGAATGCATTCTGGTTGTTCCCTTTCTTACAAGACTTCTTATCTGGCAGCTCCAGTGATATGATGAGAAGGCGATTTGCAAGTCTGATTTGGAAGTTTCTGATCACAGGAAACCAGGGACTATAAAGTTTCTGCTTACAGTCTTAGGGACATTACAGAAAATTAGCTCTAGTAATGTATTGAAATTATTCAAATAGAAATAGACTCTTAACTTTATGATCCTTCCTTCTTAACGTGCACAAGAACTGTGATGTAAATGAAAACTCTCGTTATTATTCTCTAGAGACTTCTGTTTAGTAACTGAATCTCTTCAAAGTCTGCATTATTCAGCTCTCTGGTCAGTAGATAGGAATAAAAATAAAGATATTTTCAGATTTTCATATATTCTATTCCCCTTCATGATGAATTTGATTCAACACTTCTAAACAAGTTTTAATAATCAATTGTAAGACTTTTATGCAGGAAAATAAGCTAACTGATTTACTTTATCATTTTGTGCATACACACAGCAGTATCCATCATATTACTCTCCCACATTAGCTTCATTTTAAAACACTGAACATCTTGGAAGTAAAATAAACACATCATTAAAAGAAGTGTTATTTCTGGTCCAGATATATTAGAAGATAAAAAGTCCTTTTCAAATACTATATTATGCAAGCTATACCACTAAAGTATTATTCATGAAACTAGACATAATGATAAAAGCAATCTACTGATAATGTTATGGGTAAGTAAATGTGGAAACAGTCAGAAAAATATTTCTTTGCTTTATGGTGCAAAACAAGAATATATGCAGCCTATTGGTCCCTGAAAGACAGATGCATATAATGTCGACTGTTCCACTATGAGCACATTCTATTAGACCAGTGGTGAGGCTGAATCTCATCAGTTTTTGGAGGGGCCACCTAAACTCCCTAACTTTCCATCTGCATGATTGAGAGTACTGCCAGGTGGAGATTGTCCAGGTGCACTGAAGGAGAAGAAGATGTCAGAAAGGCAAAAGGTAATTTGTTTTCTCCTCTGGGCTAACCTGGATGTATTCTTTTTCTCCAAACTGTTAAGTTTTAAGGAAATACATCTACACCAACTTTTGAATTATTAACATCCACATGCCACATAATACACTTTTGAAGGTGGATAAAGATCAATTTTCTGTTCCTAATTTTTAATTGAATCTAATGACCAGAAATGACCTAGAAGGTCTTCAGCCTCAGGAGGAAACGCATCAAGATCTGGGAAATGAGACACTTCTACTAGCATGAATATTTTTTATTTCAGACTCTGTCCCTGAATCTGCCAACATGACAATACTCTTCAATAATAGAAAAGACATGTTCCAGGCTTTTGCAAAGGTGACACCTGCTTGACTGACAGCCTATTTCTGCACGCCAGCTCCTCAGCTCTAGTTACACAGCAATCTGTCAACCATTTAGACGACATGCACTCTTTAAACCATTAAAGAGTTAACATAAATTATTTTTTAATCTGGTAAAATTAATGTCTCTCTGTAATTGTTGGGGTGGTAAAATTCCTCTCCAAAATAAATAGCACCATTTGAAGGTTAATTGTTTGATAGATGTGTGTCTTCCTATGATACTTGCTCTTTATTTAACCACAGTACTTGTTTTAAATCTCTTTATTCTTTTTTTCTTTGGTCCAAGAGAAATTTTTTTATGGGTACTCAACACAGAAACCAGCATTATCCTACTTTTTTTATTGTTGTGTGAAAAAGATCTGCTTTTATTATTGACATGCAAAGAGCTTGATGATTGAAAATGGGTGAGCCATTTTTCACTCTCCTCCAGGTGGGCAGACCTGGGAATTATTTCTCATCATTAAGTGGAAAACATTTTACTTTTGGTTGGCATGACAATGACATAAGAACTCTCCGTGGCTTTTTCTGAGGCAGCTGGAAAGTGAAAACCTTTCAGCTGAAGGCACAGAGTCAATCTTTTACACGCTCATTAACATTAAGGGCTGTGGCATATGGGTCCATGCACATACATCAGAATTTGCTTCATTCAGAATGAGATTAATAACCAGTATTGCACTGCTTTTCCAGAGCAACAATAAAAGCAGAAAATAATTCCACGAACTCAGGTTGTCTGTTTATAAAGTATCCTGGGCACTAAGGGCAAGATATAATCTATTCCATTTGACATTGCTCGCCAGATCAGTGGTAACTGCATAGAAAGACTTCAGAATGACCATTATATTGAAATCAATAGAGTCCTAAATAAAAGTGGTCTTTCCCATCTGCCATCTTTGGAGGTTCTGAAATTTCCTCAAGAGATGGACAACACATATGCAGGTGTAAACAAAGAGAACTTGCACTCTGTAAACTGCATTTCCATAAGAAAATACTCTCTAAATCACTTGCATAGAATGGACCTGCCAACTAGCTCTGGATGATGGTATATAGTAGACTGGGAGAAGGGAAAAAAAAACCTAGAAGGATCAAAAGATGAGGGAGGGAGAGTAAAAAGGCAGGGGGAAGTATATTTCCAAAGGAACTAATAGAACACGATCCTCGTGATAGGGGTGCCTTCTCTGTTTGCTGACACATCTACAAAGCTTTCTTTCTCATTCTAATAAGTTCAGTGAGAACAAACACTTTTATTTGGCTAAAAATTTATTAGATTTCCTTTTTTTTTATTCCTAAAAAAAATGGATGCTTAATTCAATAGTAGTAAATAAGGGAAATAAAGGAAGATGGTAAAAGGTACAAATGAGTTAGAGAAATCAGTGCTAGGCCGTGAGGTAAAGCAGGATGACAACAGCCAGCCCCGCCCACAGTAAAGTGAAGGGAATAAATCCTAAGAGTTCTCATCACAAGGAGGATTGTTTTTTTTCCTTTTCCCTCCCTTCTTTCTCGTTTTATTGTATTTTTATGAGAAGAGGGGTGTTGGCTGAACCTATTGAGGTCATCATTTCAAAATCTATGTAAAGCAAGCACAACATCATGCTACATGCCTTACACTCACACAGTGATGTGTACCAAACTTCCGTAGAGAAAAATCCCTACCAAACTACTAAGGAACAGGAAATACTCTGAAAAAAATATATCTACCTTTTGTAGATAGTTATAGAGAAAACTGAGATAATACATTAACAGTTACTTTGCAATGATCAAACCTGAGAAACATTTTTTCACTTGACAAACTAACAATTTGCATCCATTCACGCTAAGTCACATTATAAAAAGAAAAAGAAATAGGCCTACTGATCCTGTTACATTCATTTTCTATTGCTGTGTAACCAACTACTACAAACTCAGTGACTTAAAACAACGCACATTTATTATCTCGTGGTTGCTGTGATCAGAAGTCTGGATATGGCTCAGTTGGTTCCTCTGCTCCAGGTCGCACAATGTCACCAAGACCACGCTCTCATCTATAACCCAGGTCTCTTCCAAGTTCATATGGTTGTTGATGAAATTCAGTTCCTGTCAGTTACAGAACTGAAGCCCTCAACTTTTAGAAACCACCCACATTTTCCTGCCATGTGACCCTGTCTCAGTCTGTTCAAACTGCTGTAACAAAATGCTAACTACTGGAAGCTTATGACAAAAGATAAGTATTGCACACAGTTGTAAAGGCTAGGAAATACTAGGGAAAGGTGCCAGCAGATTTCAGGGTCTGGTGTCACTGCTATAAATGGCCACTGTCTCTTAACTCACCTGGTGGAAGAAGTGAGGGATGTTCTCTGGGCCTCTTTGATGAGCGCTAATCACATTCATGACGGCCCCTCCCTTAGGGCCTAGTCACCTCCCAGCATCTCACTTCTCAATACTATCACCTTAGGGTTAGGGTTCTAACACAGGAATTTTTTATCATGTTGTGTTTCCACACAAACATTCAATTATAGCAGACCCTTTGCACAGATAGGTGTTGTCATCGTATCTTACTCCTTCAAGTCATCAGAAAAAGTCTCCAGGGCATGCTAATATGAATATGGATAGAAAAATGCATAAATGAGGGGGAGAGAGAAAGAGCGAGACAGACAGACAGAGGCAGAAGTCAAATTATAGGACAAGCCTCCCCATCATCTTTGCCATATTCTGTTGGTTAGAAGCAACTCACAGGTTCTACCAACACTCGAGTGAAGGGCACTATACAGGACATGTCCACAGAGCTACACCAAGGTCTATCTGCCACACCTGTGAAAAGAATTTTCCATAAGCTCATACTACAGAGACTATCCCCACATGTTCAAGGAGTCTTTTGCTGGCAAGTAACCTCCAACCAAATCTGTCACACAAAAATTCTTATTTCTAGTTCTGACCACTTCTCGAAATGAGAAATGTTCTAATGTTCACTGGAAGTGGCTGGTCATCAATGCATAATATCGCCAAACATTGGGTGGACTTAAGACATGACCATTTCCAAACCACTGCCTCTTAATGATATTCTGAGATATCTTCAAAATCCCTCACATTTCCTCTGTCTGACAGGAACAGTTTATTATGTGAAGAGAGCTGTACACATTCAATGAAAATGGCCTTATGAGAAAGTTAATGTCTCTCTCCAGGGCCAACAGCAAACACTGGAACCCAATGGTGTGCCTGAGTGTGTGTGACTGTGTTTAAGTGCTCACACAGACTTCCTTGATATCTAACTCTCTCACCCAGCTCATCAAAACTATTAGTCAATGAACTGTTTAAAAGTCTAAATGATTAAAGCAGAATTGTTTTAATGATGCAATTTTTCCTAAACATTTTATGTAATCTAAAAATAAATAAATGTACATTTTTACCACTATTTTGATGTAAAGTCAAGACAATTCTTTGTAGGTTTTAAGACTACTGAATGGGATTTTCCTGTTGTCTTTCATTAATACATTCATCCATAATGCACTATCTATGATTTCTGGTTTAGTTTTCTTTAAAGTGGAGCAAGAATATAAAAATACTGTCAAGGTACAGACTTTCAGTTTTACCATTTATTTTACATATGTTCTATTCGCATCTATTTGAGAAACTTTTAGCAACTCACATCTACTGGGCCTTTCAAAATCATTTGATACAGTTTTCTAAGAAATTATCTCCTATATACATTATATTTGTACATTCACAGTTTAGGAGTAAAATGGATTAAGCTGCAAAATCACCACAACCAGTTCAAATGATACTAAAAGTTCAACTAACTTTTGCAGGGTCCTAAGTGATCAGGTGGACAAGAGAAAAGCCAACTAACCATAGTACTCAGGATGCCATGAGCTAGTCAGCTCGCACTAGGAATGAGGAGGGTCAGGTACATGGAGTCAGTAGACCGGCTCTGGGGAAGGTCATTTAAAAGAATGTCTGCTCCGGATTGTCAGAAATATGATCACATGCACGCATTCAATAAACACTTGTGGAACTCCTACTATATCCCTAAGTCATGTGGGTAGTGTGCTAGCTAACCCACAGAGAAAGGGGAAAATGTGATTATTAATTTTTTTTAAAGATTTATTTATTTATACGTACAAGCTGGGGTATAGGCCAGAGGTGTGGGGTGGCGAGAGGATTCACCAGAGACAGAATGGGGAGCAGGACAGGCAGATTGACTAAAATATACTGCTGAGGGGAGCAGTGGGCAAGGCAAAAGAAGTCTGCTGCGCCATGTGGGAATCTCCTCGAACAGGTATCAAACTCATGCTGCAGTGGCTCTGGACAGCTTCATAGTGCTGCACTTAACCCGATGCGCCGCCAGGGAGGCCCCAAAATGTGATTATTATACATGAAGATTCCAATGCAATTACCTTATGAGGTCCTATTGCATTTATGTAATGCTTACAGCATAGAAGTATTGCTGTCTTCTTTAACCCTAAAGTGAGTTTGATATTAGCCTAGACTCTGGCTGGTATAGGAGAATGGTAAGAAATTCACCACGATCTTAAGGTTATTATTTGTTGGTTTATAACTCACTAGTCATTAGTTGAAAGGACCCTGTCAAAATCAGTTTTTAGCACCAATAGGAGGTTGAATTGGAAAATAGGTGCCACTTAATCCAATTTATTTTATGTAGTTATGTTTAAGAGGGCATAAAGTGGTCTTTGTTATCTGGGAAATTCTCCCAAATAGTAGAGATAGAAATTTACCCCAGAAAAAAAAAAATCACAGGGGCATATTCAACTCTCCTCTCCTTTACCTGATATATAGTCACTCACCTAATCATGTCACTCTAAACTTAATTTCTCTCCCCAACTTAACCATGTCACTGCTTTGGTGTATTCCTCCTAACATCCTAAAAAATTCTGTATACATATTTCTGACTCAAATCTTTAACCTCCAACCCATATCCACTGTGATTTCAAAGTTCACAAGTCTCTTGGTATGATTCGCATTTTTAAAGCCTGCTTTAAAATTATAATTCCCCACATTCCAAAGAATAGCGCTTAAATTCCTTTTGATGGAATACAGGCCCCAGATGATACAGACGAACGCTATTTCGTCAGCATTATGTATGATTGCCCCCACTCTGAGTCCAGTTTCATAAACCCATTTCCATTCCTCTCCAAGTACATAAACGTTATTATGTAATGTCATATCATGGCAATTCTTTCTTTCTGAAACATCCCTTTTCCTTATATTTTGGCAAACTTTCCTTCAACCTTCAAAATTAATTCTTTAAACACTTACCCAAATGTTCCCTGCAGAGTTTGGTCACAATATTTTGGGCAGCTCTCTTTTATTACACCAATTCTGCTGCCCAAGTGTTTGCTGAATCCCCAACACCAGGCTGGGTTCTAGAAAGACTGCTGTAAAGAAGACCAAAGGAGCATATTGTCTGTTTTTATTTCACATATTGTACTATTATCTTGTGATCTTCTTGGAGCAGGCACTGTATCTTATTCATTTTTATACCACTCCCAGCAACCTAATTCAGTGTATGCATACCAGGCACTGTACTGTTTCTCGAATGAATGAACAAACGAACGCCCATCAATACCGTTAAATACAAGAACAGTTCTTGAAATTTTATTTAAAAGTTCCCTATGTATTGTCCTTAGGGATTTGGGAAATAAATGGGGATAACATTCTCAGTGGAACAGCTTTCTTATTACCTTAGATTTTTTGTTGTAACCCAGTTTGTCTTTTCTTACAGAATTAAAATATGCCTTTATTTGTTTAAAACCCTAAATGGAAACAATGTCTTCAAGCTATTCCCACAAGTGTTAAAGAGTAAGAAAATCATACTTACAACTCACCATTTTCTGTTTTATACGTACATAGTAAAGAATCAGACTGGCATCAGTTTTCACCAAATTGGCTATTTCTTTATTAACCAATGCTTTTAGAATCACGTTTACTCTTTCTAAATCTCCTTTCCACTTGGAATAGAGGTATGTTAGTTCCATCTCCTAATACAATTATGAAACTTTTCTTATTAAATGCAACTCGAGTACACCTAATTTTTTCACTTTTTATACCATGTACCACTTTTACAATATTTAGCATATTTATAGTATAATTGCCAAGTGGTCAGAACTTTTCTGTTCATTTTCCATTTTAGTCAGTTGAGGTTTATTATCAAAGCTTTTAAAGATAATTGAAGATCATAACTTTGCTTACTCAATTTCTTGAAAATTTCATTTACCTTTGATTGTTACCTGGCAAACCTTTAACGATAGGTGTTAATTTAATTGTACATGAGTATAGCCAACAGTTTGAAGACAATCCTTTATCTTTCAAAAGAGTAGAGATGAGAAAGGGGAAAGAGCCAATATTCTTAAATTAATCCATTATAAAAATGAATTTTCTGTTACTCTGAATATTTTGGCAGAAAACTGCAGTGAAACAGTAGTTGTAAACAGTAAGATGTTTTATCAACTTGGAAACATACAATTCCTAAGACCAATCTAGTTAAAAATGTATACTTCCTCAGAATGCATTGCTTAAACAACAATTTGCTCTGTGTTTGGCTTACTCAGTTAAATCTTTAGATGATGAGACATTCTGATGATAAGAACTTAATATGCCTATTAATTTTCCAGCATTATTTTTGAACATTTAAACCAGTGTCACATGGACACCTTAAGAAGCAGGATTATAATATGGTAGAAGACTATGGATGCATTGCTGATGGTGTGGAATGGTAATACACATCTGAAAAGGTGTGATTCCTCAATATATGAATCATACACAGTATTGCAAATCAATGTTACCTCAAGAAAAGATTACAAAATTAAATTAAATTAAAAAAACAGAATTATAAACTCTAGGATTCAGTTGGTAACAAAGTGAGTAATTCAGGAACCCGTAGAGCACACATAATAGCTATTTAGCACCAAGGTCAGGGTATTCATCCTGATATGAACTAGTTATCTAGAAATTAAAATGTATGGAAGTATACGTGCTGAAAATCACAAACTGATGAGTTGATGCTTCCATTTGGAAGGAATGGTGGGAAAGTCAGCCCTGCATTATCTCAGTAGGATAATGGAGATGGTGAAGGAGCATGGAGGAGATGGTACATATGAAGGAAGGATTGAGAGAAGTTGATGGTTTCCATAGTAGTTTTATGGTTTAGTTGCACCCAACACCTATCCTGACCTGCCCCAGGGTAAGCATGTAAATACTTGTAGTATAATTTTTTAATGACTAATTGAAGGGCACCACAAATGGAAAACTACTGTAGATCCCTGACCAAAAACCTGCTTTAAAATAGCTACATTTTTTTGGCAGTCCCCTAGCTTAAAATTCTTACACATCAAATAAGTAGAAGTTTCGAGAAAGGGGTGTGCTAGGTGATTACTTAAATTGAACCACATCTTCCAAACTTTTTAAAATCAGAGACATGCTTACCTGACCCCTCACTTTCCACCCCTGCCTTTTGTCTTTAGAAAGACAAAAAAGAAAGGAGAAGCAGCAGAAACCATAGAAGCTGAGATGCTGTAATACATAATGAACGTATTAGAGAAGAGACTGGAGCTAAATAAAAACTCATTCACTCTTAACATCCAAGTTCATTTGAAGTCTTATAAAGTTTGAAAAATAAAATAAAAATATTATATTGTGTTCAGATTTATTGAACAAGGTTGCTAATAGGTTTCCTGGTTGAACTTGGGGGCTAATGCAGAAAAACACAATTTCAATACAACGAATACCACGTATCTGTCCATTGCATTCCTCTGTATGCATTTGAAATACTTAAAGGTATTCCTTTGGGTTTAAGTGCTCCAAGAATTAGTTGAGACATTTGTTACAACTAATGGAAAGCTAGTTTGAATTAATCCAAGAGGGATTCCAGACAGATAGGGAGAGAGCATTGTGAATCAGAGGAAGAGCTGGGCTGTGGAACAGTCCTCACTTAAAGGTGCTCCCTGGAACAGCACATCCGGATGTCGTTCCCTAGCACCTGGCGACACATCCTCAACTCTACAGTGAAGTGAAAAGCCCCCCAGACGTACCTGTACTCCTCTTGCCAGCTTAGTGCTAATATCTCCTAACGATACGTTCTTTTGTTACGTCAAATTTTGGAGTGTCAGAAACTAAAAACACATAAATTCAAGAGACAGAAAAATAATCCTTTCTCCTCTGCATGCCTGCTCCCACACCCTCACATATTATATAAAGGCAAAGACTGAGTTTTTGCTATTTAACATAAATGCCTAAAATATTTTACACATTTAACATAAATACAAAAATCAATTTCGTCGGACAATTGAATGTGCTATTTATGTTCCATATATGTATTCGTCTTTCATAATACCTGTCCCACTAACTTCTTAGTTAGCATCGTTCTTCAAACGATACGTACACTTCTAACTCAATACCAATTCACATATTATACGTATTTGTATGTAGTATCTCTATTATTCTCTAATAAAAAGTAAACTAATTTCAGAGGAGCTATTCTACCTAACTTCTGCTCCTTCATAGAACCTTGAACTATACTCAGATTAAAAGAAACAATGTAGCTTCTTCCTTGCATATATTTGATCATCCCCACAAACTGCTGGTTAGTTGGGTCTGGGACACACTTTAATTTGCCAGCTTATGGTACCACAAAGCAATTCCTTTAAGATAGATGTTTAGGCTTTTAGGATTTTGCCCCCATCTTTCCTTCCCTTGTTCCTGCTTATCTGGAGTGTTGGGGTGTTTAACAGATCCTCACTGGTCCCTACTGAGAATCACAGGCCATGCCTGCTAACAAGACTGTGGCCAGCAAGGCGGTTGGCCCCACATATTATACAGCCTCACGCGTCTCCCCACTGCCATTGTCGGTCATGTTAGCTCATGGTCCTGGCTGCTTACTGCATGCAAGTTGCCCACAATCTGAGAATCTCAAGCTCGACCCAGGTTTTGTCAGACGCCCAGCTCTTAACTAGCTCAGGATTATCTACCCCACTGTCCCACTTCAGGACACCAGCCTTAACCTCCCGAAGCTGGCTAGAGCGCTGGGAGCTGCCGCTGAGGAAGCAGGCCACTGGCCTCCACACCCTCCATCTCAGATCCCCTCTCACTGGTGGAAAGACTGTAAGTACTCCCACGAGGGAAGGAGAGCGGGGTTCTGTGGCCCTAAGCCCCCCTACCCCACCCTTTCTTCTGGGAGGTGGGCGTGCTAATCTTCTGCTTCCTCTTTAGTATCATTAGTTCTCTCTACACCACAGAAGAATCTCAACGAGGTGCACACACTAAATAAGGAAAAAGTGTTTTAGGTTAATAGAATCTTCTAAAATTATCCTCATCCCATTCATCATCTTCCAGTCCCCAATGCATGCCCTAAATTCCAGCCTCCTTAAACATTGTCCTTCTGCCACTTACTCCCCCAACTTGGAACACACTCATCCCATTCCCTGGCCAAGGAATTCTTCTTGTCCTCTGAGACACCTCTGAAGTGGGCTCCCCCCAGATAACGTCTCCTGCTTTATCCGAGCTAGAAGAACAGCTCCTCTTTGCTCTTATGCCCTCTCAGTGCTGAGCACGTGTAACGCAAGCCACAAATCCAAGCTACGCATGTCATTGTACATTTTCCAGTAGCCACATTTTAAAACTTTTTCAAGAAATAAGTGACATTAATTTTAATAATGTCTTTTTTAACCCAATATATCAAAAACATTATTTCCACACTTTATCAATATGAAAATGTCTGAATGACATTTTCTGGTTTTGTGTTCTACATCTTCAATACCCAGTGTGTGTTTACATTTACAGCACATCTCCATTCAGACAGCACACTGCAGTGCTAGGTAGCCAGGAGTGACAAGTGACCACTGCATTGCCACTGTCACGAGGTGGTGAAGTCCAGGTGAGCTTCCCCTGCATTAGTAGGTACTAAGGACGTGTTTACAGAATGAAGTAAAGAAAAGTCCTTTTTAACAAAGAGTTACCATTTTTGATGAATATTAAACACTTTTGGGAGTTCTAGTTTCAGGAAAGGAAGCTTACTCAGTGTTAATTCACGAGAAAAAAAAAGTGAGAGAAATCCAAAAGAAAAATAGCAAAGAATAAAACAAGGTTAATATGGTATTTTTGTCACTTTGCTTGAAAAACATTTAGAACACTCAAGGGTTGATTGTTTTCCTTCATCCTTCTGCTCGGACTTGGATTAGGGGGGATGTTTAATGATGTGGCTGGCAAAAATATGTAGCAAATTAGAAATCTTGCTGGGATTAGCAGAAGACAGTTCTCCAGAAAGGTGTTAGTTTGTGTGTGGGGTAAGCTAATTACGGATCTGCTGCCAGAGGGAGAAGACTAGAAGCTCACACAAGAGCCTTTGAACACAGAGTATTTGTCAAGGGATGCATCGAGGCCTCTAAAATGTAAAGCTGCTTGAGGCTACCTTCTGCCCAAACTCTAGGAGCGAAAATCTGAACCTTCAATTCAAGAGTGAAACTTTGACTCAGGAGTGAAAAGTATTCCGCCTCTGAATGTGATGTGTTTAAAGTTTTAGCTAACTGTGAGTGAAACAGAAGGCAGGTGTGATAAGGGGAAAGGAAGCTCATTTGTGTCTTGGTTTTCATTTTATTGTTTTATTTTAAATTGTTCATTTCTGGGCCTCCTTGGTGTTGCAGCAGGTTAAGTCTCAGCACTATGAAGCTATCAGCAGCCACCACAGCACAAGTTCGATCCCTGGACAGGGAGATTCCCACATGGCACAGCAGACCTCTCCTGCCTCTCCCACTGCTCCCTTCAGCAATATATTTCAGTCAATTTGCCTGTTCTGCTTCCCCACTCTGTCTCTGGTGAATCCTCCTACCACCATACCTCTGGTCTATACCCCAGTTCTTGTATGCATAAATAAAATAAATCTGAAAAAATAAATAAAAAACATAAATTGTTCATTTCTATAACATTCCCTAGTAATACTTCAAAATACTTATGCTATCCAATAAAGTCACACTTGTGTTCATGAAAAGCAAAAATTAGCAGCATGGAGTGGTTTTATCTGGAGGATTTTGAGTCTTTTGTTTGAAATTCTTGACATAAATAGGAAAACAGCCAACTACTGGTGTATACCTAACCACCTACAGCTCCTGACTTGGCTTTCGTTCTTAAGACAGTTTGAGGGAAGTCTTAACAAATTCAGCCCATTTCATTTCTGGATAGCATCACAGAATTTTTTCTACTAAATGACCTGCCAATTTTCATAGAAGTATTTGATTTTTCTTTGTTCACCAAATGCCAACATTTATTCAATTCAATGGAGAGAAAAAAACAGGCCATTATCAGAGTATTACATATTTATAGACAGTCTGATTAAAGTATCTTTATTTTCAAAATGCAACAGGCCCTTATCTGTTTAAGTGTCCAACTTGCAGTTGAATCAAAACGGGAACCAGAATACATGCTCATTGAAATCTACAAACAATGTAAAATTTCACTCTAGCAAAACGTTTGCCATTGCTAGTAAGAAGCTGAAAGGTCTGATTTAAATTCCACCATGGATTTCTTATGTACTCCATTACCCTTGTTATCATTGTCCCCATTAACACAGATAATTGAGAAGTATGTGGACCTCACCACTAAATGATGAAATCTCATTCTTACCTCCCACCCAGCACAAATTGCTGCTCATACTCAGTAAATAGCAATTTACAAAAATGATTTACATGCTTAGGCAGAAAGCTCCCTGCCCTGTATTATGGTGACATTCTTTTAAAAATGTTTTTGAAAACTAGTGATATGGAAACCTGAGTAATAAAAGTCCTCCTGAATTAGAAGTTTAATTGTTTAAGGGAGATGCTCCCTTGGAAACACATCAAAGGAATTTTTATTCCCCAAGGCACAGTTGCATCTGGGGTGCCCAGCAACCGGCCTGCAAAACAAAGGAACAAAATTTGTGTTCAAATAGAGTTCAAGGCAAAAAAAAAAAAAAAGGGTAAAAAGGAAGCAATTAATTAGGAAGGGCCCCTCTCATACTTCATTATGTTCTTCCTGATTTTGCACTAAAAACTTGCCATCTTAAGTGGTCTTGTTACCTGAGCTAGACCTTAGACACATCTAGAAATGAGATTTTATTGGAAGGTCAGGCAGAATTCCAAAAGGTCATCCCCCAAAAAGCAATGATAAAGGCACTTTTGAGGAGGAGAGATTCCCCTCAGTGTGGTAGGACATTGGCTATAACAAGACCCCATTATAAGCATGTGATAGAAGATCAGTGACAAGATGGGGAACTGATCACTTAAACCCATCCTTTGAAATACTTACAGACCCTGGATATTAATACAAAATTAGGTGAAGCAGAGGAAATGATTTTTTAAAAAAAGTTTTCAAGAGACCAGCAAAATAAGGGTCACACATAGAAATAGTTTAATTCTTTTTCTGGTTTAAATAATAGTTAGGGTCCAGTTAACAAGAAAATTGTTCACATTTCTTTTAATGCTTTGTCTATGCACATTTCCTCTCAATAATTATCTTCTTTGTGCTTTACAATTGCCATGCCTGTCTTTGGCTGTAAAGATAGGTTGGTATGATAAAATTAGGCCAGGCTTCAGAGTCAAATGACCTAGAAGCCATCTCAGCTTCACTCCTTATCTATTCTGTTGAGATTTAGGACCTCAGTACCATCCTGTTTAAAATGGGGATACCGATATTAACCTCACATAAACTCGTGAGATTAAATGAGATTGTGCTATAAACTCTTTGGCCTATAACCAAGGACCTGGCAACTTTGTCTTCCCTCCATTGTCTGGCTTATCTCTCGGTGCCCACATCCTTGTTCGAGTAGGGTTTTTCTATCATTTCAACATGTTTCCAAGATTTGCCTTCCCATCTTTAAAACAACCCCCCAAATAGCCCTCATTACATACCATAAGGTTTTGCTCATTAAGTAGATCAGAACCTGGAACCATACAATCTGCAAGACTCTGGGAAAGACAACTCCACCTTTAAATCAGGTGGCTTGGTGCACTTTCTCTCCCATCCTCCCAGCCCAATTAGGCCACGTGACCCAGGGGAGAAGGTGCTAAAGGCTGCAGACAGTCTGGATAAAGGCCAAGACTTTCTTTTCCCTCTCCTTCCATCTGCTTCTCCTCACTGTTGCCAGGAAACACCTAGGAGAAGGAGTTTTTGCAGGTTTTAATCATGAAACTACAACTTCCTTCTAACAGTTCAAATTTTTCAAGAGGGTAGATAAAGCAGCATGTTAACCCTTTTAGAAAGATCCCTCTTCTGTAAGCATTCTTGCCCAGAACTACAGATTTCTTAGTGGAATTCCTTCAGAATTAATTCATTGAGTTTTTAGAAAAATGCTTGTGTAGGTTTTAAGAGTCACAATTTCCCACTCATATGTTGTGCTAGTTTTAACCTGTCAGGTTATAAATATCCAAGTGAGCTCTTCTCTATTTTCAAAGAAAATTTTTTCATTCAGTTGCCCCCAAAATATAGCCAAGATCCAAAGCCAGCAAATCTAGTAAATTCTTCCCATTGCAATTTTTCAGATAAGTCATCTTTTTATATACTCATTGTGAATCTAAAATAATCATAAATTCACATAAATGCTCTGACCAAAGGAGAGTAATTAATTCGATTCATTGACTTATTCATTTAGTACCGTATGAAGCAGCTTTGTCATAACACTAATTGCCTTTGGAGCATATGCTCCAGGCAAACGGCAAAGGTATAGATAAAAGTCACTAGCCAACACAAATCCTCATCCTTTGCTCTCTGACTGTGCTTCTCAGAACACAGCGTTGGCATCACCTGGGAACTTGTTAGAATTGCAAATTCTCCAGACCAGGCCCAGACCTACTCAATCAGAAAAACTCTAGGGGTGGAGTCCAGGAATGTTTAACAAGCCTCTAGGTGATCTTAGGGACACTAGAATTTCAGAACCACTGTGCTGAGACTTCTTTTTTTTAATTAAAAGTTTTTTGCTCCTTTTCCTTAGTAGCCTTCTATCTAGGTGGCAAACACACTTGCACACATATCTGAATCGAACTACCTAACAGTTTACATATTTTTCTGTCCTCCAGGCAGCACTAGCACCTTCCTCGTGAAACTGGGTCCCAGAGATAAGACCCTTCCACACCTGAATCTTGCCACCTTTCAGAGCACCTCTAAGGAGCCTGCTTACACTTGTGGATTCTGTGGGGTCCTCTCTGCCCCCTATCCCCCACCCATTCTCTCACCACTCTTTTCCTTCCCCCCATCTTGGTAATGACTGAACTTTGTGGTAACTTCTCCATGAGGATACAAACTATATATTGTTCACCACTGGATCTCAGGATCTACTGTAGTGCTGAATATATCATAAGTGATCAATATATATTCAATGAATAAATGAATAACTGATACCATATATAAGTATGTAGACATGAAATTTATAACTCAGGTAATTATATAAACTATTATTATAGTTATAATAACTATTTTCAGAATAGGATAAGAGAAAATAAAGACTTAGTTTAAGGAAGAATTGTGATCTGCTATTTTTCTTCTATCAATTCGCTGTCTTACATGTTTATGTAGTTTGCACTCCAAGACATACTTACCTGAATGTAATATTTTATTCTGAACAGGTGTTTCTTGTGGCTCTTCAATAATAATAATATGAACCAGGACAAATAATTTAATCAATATCAAAAAGGTAATGAAAATAGTAGCTACATGATATAGGGGGAAAAAAAAGAATACTGGACTTGGATCCCAAAATATAGATTTTGGTCCTATGCCTAAATATGAATAATCTTATTGTTTGGGGAAAGGCAATTAAGCCTAGTTACTTCCTCTGTGAGATGGGATTTAATCATATCTGGCAATCCACAGCAAGAGGCTAGTAAAACAATCAAAGTAAATCAGGTATATGAGGTTACATGAGGCACTTTTATTTGACACCACTTGGTAAACAATCTAGATGAGTGATTCAAACTTAATTAGCCTCATCAGCAGCAATAGAGTCAAGATCCTTTTCTCATGACTCTTAAGAGTCAAAAGATTTTCTCTGTGGTACAAGATATCACCTAGTAAATACATATCTTTGGATTATTTATGTAAAAGTTATAGTACTTTCCAAGACTAATATAACTAGTCTTCCACAAAATGACAGTTTTCCAAACTTCCAAGAATTAATGTTGCCAAACCTGTCCTAACAGTCTTTGATTAGTAACCATAATTTGAGTTTTTAATGAGAATACTAAACTAAATAGGCAAGCTTTCATTATACCCTACATTTTTAAAATAATCAAATAACATAAGTAATTATATAAAACTGAAAGTTACATAAAAACTAGAAAATAATATGGAACAAAGCCAGAGTTTTAACTATATTTTAGGTCAAGAAATGACTGGAATCCCTTCTCTCATTTACTAGCTAAATTCTAACCTTATTTAAAGCTCATTCAAGTCCTATTTCTGCCATAAAACTTCCCTCAACTCTGCCACCAAATGACATTTTTCCTTCACTAAGTTCTTTACCATTTTGTGGATGAGATTGCTAATGTTCTCCAAATATTGACATCCAGCCCTATATTTCCAAACCTTCCTCAGAATTAGATTAGAATCAGTGAACTCTAAGAGGAAGTGAGATGTAAAATGTTATGCCTTCTCCTTTCCTATCCTCCCACGATCAGCCCCTCTGAAGCCAGGAAAGGCATCTGCTCCTCAAAACAAAGGAGCAGCCTGGTTCCTGGAAATCTGCATGGAGGGAGATGCTTAGAAAACTGCCCCAGTATGTGCTGACTCAGGTATGAACAGGTTGTTACACTTTACTGTATAACTACACTTCATTTAGGGCTGTATTTACTACTGCAGCCTAACCTTGCCTGTCATTTATAATAGAAGTAGACAATAGCCACTGCACAAATTTGCAATTAATTGTTTTCTGCAATATTCTCAGTTTCAACTATATTTAACAAAAATGCATAGCTCAATGTTTAAGAATCTACAACCTAACAAAGGAGACAGATTTGCTAATCTACAGCCTAATAAAGGAGACAGATTTGCTAATAAATGGACTGATCATGCAGTGTTATTTATGACCACAAAAGTATACATATGATGAAGAAAGGAGTTTTAGGAGAGAGCGTTTAACAGGGAGAGTGGAAAATTCCAGAAAAGCTTACTCAAAGGAGTAATACTAAGTAAAAGTTTATCCAATTTGATGATAAAATATGGTGCTGATGATGCCAAATATTGAGCTAGTTCTAGGGAAGCTTGGTCATTACACGAACATGTTGTAGCAGCACCATCAACGTAGTGGGGAACAAAACAAAGGCACTTAGAGAGCAACTTGAGAGGGGGAGACAGACTAGAAACACCCAGCAAACAGAGTCAGTAGAATCTGGTGATCTGTTGGACATGGAGGGTGAGAAGAGAAAGTGGTGAAAGTCATTTTGGAGGTTTCTCCTTTAGCAAATAGGCGAATGTGGCCCCTTTAGGAAGTGTGGAGGGAAAAGAGGAAGTTGAATAAAAATACCCAAAATTTATTTTTGACTTTGTCTAATTTCTTGTTCTCAGAAATACTTGGTGACTCCAAAAAGTCTAGAATCCACAAAGCAATTAAGGTTGAATTTCCTTGTTATTGAAAAGTATCTCCTTCAAACTCTCAATTTAGTGGATTTCTTACAAACATTCTGTAAACATCTATACACTGATTATCAATAAGTACCAAAAATGTCTATGGACCTTAGTCATCGTACATTTCAAAGGTGATAAAAAAGGAAAAACATCAAAATAAGTATAGATTTCCTACCATGAAAGAAAATTGTATTGTCAAAACACCCAAAATCAAGTTAGAAAGATAAAATTGGTTGAGAAGTCCCAAAATGTCTCTTCGCTCTTCGTTCTTGTATTTTTCCATTCTAACCCTACCTTTAGAGAAGACAGAGAGAGTCTTCCCATCTTTGTCTTCTTCACATAAGACTAGAAACAGCTTTAGAGATAATGGTTTCCTGGGTAGCTGTTCAAAACCAGAAAGTGGGGCAGTAGAGATCCAAGGGTTTTTTTTTTTTTTTAAAGTATGCTTATTATAGCCCACCAGGGATGTTATTGGAATGATAGCAAGTCTTTAGAGAGCAGAGAAATGTTCATTGCTTATTTTATAAATCTCTCCCAAAGTTCCTGAAGGCTAATTCTATTCTCACCCAGAGTTCAAAGTCTGACCACCAGACAGTGTGGTTTGAAGTAGAAAGTAGGATGGAACAATTTTTGCACTTTGAGGTCCAGAGAAAGGAGGCTCATTCAGGGGCTTGAAGCACACACACCTGTCACCCTTTCTTTTCCATCACCACTGCTATCAAAGGATGAGGTTGAATAGGACTTCAAAAATCTTAGAGGAAAATTATCTTGCTGCTTTCATATCTAGATTTGCTTCCTCTCAAATTATAATTCTTTCCCAATGTGTAAGGTCCATTTTCATTGCCCTGTAACACATGTTAAGTTGTAGATGTGAGTAAAAGCAAAGCATTAGTCCTTATATCTGCAAAAGCTGAAATGTGTTGTTTTGCTTCTAATGAAAAAATAATACCCATTTAAATCTGAAGAGATCTAGAAAGCTACAGTTATAGGTAAAGTTACAAAAGGGCCACAATAACAGCCTCTTTTGTGGTGATGAGACAATAATGGCATCATGCTGTAGTTCTCTTCCCTGCGCACACGACTTTGGGATTGTGCCTGTTATATTGTGCGAGGTTATTAACAAATCTTCCTGTTTCTCCTCTTGAACTCTCCAGTCCATCTGGAATGATCTTGCCTTTCTCTGGAGGGCAGCCAGAATTATTTGTATTGCACATATTTGAAATTAAAGGTTAATAAATTGACTGCCAAGTAATAAATGGCTTTTTAGAAACTCACAACCAAGGCAGAAGTATCATAAGTATTACCTAGGATGTATCTGATTAACAGGACTGGTGGTTTTCATGAAAGTTGCTTTGACAGACAGAATCCCATTGCGGTTTCTTGCAGCTATGATATTGTGAAGCCAAGTGCCTCGTATATAATTGGCAGTCTATTTTAAAGTGATTCAACGTCACCATTCATAATATGTCTATGCATTTCTTTTTTTTCTTTGACTCTAAATTCTTAGTTATTCTACACCTTCAAATGGTGACTGCCTAATACTTTGAAGAAAAAAAAAATGAAAAATGTTATCTGGCTTCAGCACTGATGACTTCCAGAACCAGGAAATAAAACCTGCATTAACTGAGTTGACAGCTATGCTAGGAGAAAGGTGAGGCTTAAAAGACCTGTGAGATCAAGTGGACATTAGCACAAAACTTTAAAAGAATGCAACTTTTAAGCAGCAAGCAAGTGAGTTGTAAGTCTCTTGTGATGCCTGTCTCCAGAAACCCCACTGATCTCAGCATGATTGACATTTATGAGAATGACCTTAAGGTAGGTATGAGGCTGGCAGGGTTTTTTTTGTTGCTTGCTTGCTGTTTCCATGACTTAACGAAAGTAGTTTGAGGTGTCAGTTGCTGCACTGCTAATCTTCTCCAGGCCAGCATGAACGGAGCACTAAGCCTGATTTCCTACCTGTCTCTGACAGATGACTAGAAGAGTCAGCTGCACTCGGATTGCTGGTGCTTTCGGGTGTAACTTACTCATTTGCTGCCTCCACCTCCCTCTCCAGATATACTACTTCCCCTATCAGGACTAGTGCCAGAATGTTAGCATCAGATCTGCTTAATGTCACCCTGCTGTAAATGGACCACAGTCAGCCTACTGGGCAGTCTACAAGAAACCCTGGAAATGAACAATTTAGACTTAGTATCTGTCAAGTGAGAGCAGGGACCATCTGGTCAGGCAGTTAATGACGGGCACTGAGCAGCATGCACTGCTAGGCTTAACAGTAATCTCTGGGCCTCAGTTTAACAAATGTAGGGCAACTGAGAGGGGATTTGAGCAATGTAGCAAGAGATCCCCTGAGGTCCTGAAAGAATGAGAGGTGATTGAGTCTCACCTGGCAGTGACTAAAATAGCCACAATTGTCACTCCCCAGCAAAAACCACAGACTCCGTTTGGGGGGCAAACATAGAAAAGAACTAAGGTAACTGCTCTGAAAATTCCTCTCTGCTTGCCACCACTGAGAGGGAAGAGGAGAGAGGGAGGGAGGGAGAGAAGGAAGAAGGAAGGGAGGAAGGGAGGGAGGGAGGGAGGGAAGGAGGAAGGGAAGGAGGGAAAGAGTGCTTTTACCTAATTTACTCAAATACCAGAAACCTGCCACTGGCCACAGAGAATCCATTTTCTTTTTACAGTATTCCTGTGGAGCAGATTAGCTAAAAAGATCCCGTTTATTAGCCTCAGCCTTTGGATCAGCTCTAGGAAGAATGATGCAAGAAGGGCAAAAGCTTTTATAGAGACAGAGAGGAAAGACTGAGTGAGAGCCACCGCAAATATCCCTACAGATCGAAGGGAAGTGGTCCCCAATAATGAAAATCCATTTCTAAAAAGTGTATTTAATGCTTCTAAAAATTAATGCCACATGATACTTAATGATAGGTCATTTGATTATGTTGCAATTGAGCTTCAAAAGCATTATCTAGCTTTTTTCAGACAAACTAAGGAACTGAAGAAGTACAAGGCTGTATATTTTGAAAAACAAGAGTTCATCTTGCTACAGGTAATGACAACCAATGTGGGTTTAATATGTTGTAGCTTTGTTTGCTTGTTTCCCTAAGATTTTAGTTATGAAAATCTTTAGTCTAAATAGCAACAAAACTATGCAGCTCCATATACAAAACCCAAACCCCACAATTTCACAATTAGACAAATATCCTCAACAAGGATTAGACCATAAGCTCCTAGGGAGCTGTGTATTAGTGGTCCCAAGTGTTGCCTCCGTATCAGTCCAGGAACATTTGTTCCAACTGAACAGCACATGCCTTCCACATGCATCAAAGATGGAAGACACACTGCTCACCTGCTGTCCCCAAGGTACTACCACGGAGGACTTAATTAATGACTACAGCTCCTTCCCAACGAGCTGAGACAGAGCTGCACAATCCTTAGCATAGCCACCGCCCATCACTGTCTTGGGAGGTATATTGAACCAACTTGACATTCAATATAGGATTTTTGTGAAGAGATATTTTAAGTTTTGGAAAACTATTTTGGAAAGGAAGAAAGAGGAAAGGAGGAGGCAGAAAAAAGGAAAGAAGGAGTGGGGAATCGCTCCATGCCTGTTATATAAAGGGCATATACTTTATATATGTTGCCAAGATTCTTCACTTCATCCAACTTTTAGTCAGGCTCCTCAATCACCTCCTATATCCAACTTTATTCTTCCTTGAAAATCCAGTTTTAGCAAATATCTTGCTAAATCAATTTAACCAGAACCGTCCCCCCCCCCTTTGACATCTCATCCATTTTGATACCTGATCAGATTCCTCCACTACCACTACACCCTCCAGGTGATGACTGATCATTCTGTCTTCAGATAGAACTGTTAGATTGCTTTCCTCTTAGTAATTTTGTATCCACAGACCATCATTTTACTCTTTGGCCATAAAGTCCCACTTGGCCATGCTATGTTAGGAACTGAGCGCTCTCTCCCACACCACTGCAAAATCTCACAGTGGCTCCGTCACTCATCACCATGGTCCCCCCACACCCTTAAATAAATCACCATGTTTTAGTAAGTACCATGGAATTTGTTTTCTTGAATAATGTTATTTCACTCTCACAACAACCTTTTCATTCTTAATTTACCAATAAGTCAAAGGCTAAGAACCAGTAACTACTCAAAATTATGCCCACCCATACGCCTTTGCAATATATACCTACATCTAAGTCCCCTTCACCATGCAATCGCATGGCTAAAATATAAATTAGTTTTATTATTATGTAAAGAGAAGAGATGCTTTGAAACATGAATTTTGAAAGTATATCCCTCAGCAGTAATCTCAGATATCAAAAATGTGGCAAGATAAGAGAAGGCTCTGGAGGACTATGAAGCCCTTCTTCAACAAAGATGGAAGAAGACATAACACCATTTGCAGTGATAGGAAGATATGACCACCCTTGGTTCATGGGTCTGCGCAGAGTTAATGAGGAGGAGGAGGAGAAAGGGAGAAAACAGCCTGACTAATATGTCTTATGAATCTTCCAGGCCATCCTGAAAATGACCACCCACAGACCCTGGGCTTTTTTTTTAATATCAGAAATACCCACCCTTCATTAGTATCACTCCAAGCCTCAACCCAACTTCAACAATCAGCAGAGAACTGCCTGAAACTGCTTCAAAATGTGAAACCCTATTCCTAGGACTGCACTGACAACTGGAAACACTTCTTCAATACCAAGGAAACTGAGTTTCTCCTTCATTTCTTTCAAATTTCCCACAATTGTACCATCTAAAAGCAGTGATGCTTCATAGCACTGGGGCTTCCTTAACAGGCCTGTGCAAATTTTGACCAGTGAATTATTTTTATAGGTACAGATCTCAAGAGGTAAAATAGCTTAAACATTGGCTCAGCATTTAAACCTGGATTTGTCCAGCTCCAAAAATATGTTTATTAGCTCAGTGGTGATAACCAACCCAAAATAAACTGAGAGATGGAGACTGTCAATTCAAAGATTCTTTGGACTACTCTCTGCAAATTGTGCTTTAATCTCCTCACCAGTCTATCAAAAGTATGGCTTCAATGACTCTGCTCCAATATGCCTTAAGGTATCCAAGGAGGATCATAACCATTTTCCGGCTCCTCAAATACTAACAAACCACTGTTGCAGCACTACATAATTTAATACAGGCATCTAAATACTTAACACTTTGGGCCTCCGTGGTGGCACAACAGGGTAAGTGCAGTGCTATGGAGCTGTCTGCAGCTGCAGCTTGAGTTTGATGCCCGGCAAGGGAGCTTCCCACACAGAGTAGCAGACCTCTAGATCTCTCCTGCCTCGCCCGCTGCTCCCCTCAGCAGTGTATTTTGGTTGATAGGCCTGTTCTGCTCCCCACTCTGTCTCTGGTGAACCCTCTCACCGCCCCACACCTCTGGCCTGCACCCCAGCTTGTATGCATAAATAAATAAATCCTTAAAATAAATAAATACTTATCGCTTAAAAGGAGAAACAGTATCTACTTCTTACTTATGAAGAAGGAATTAAATACCCTGCCCAAGATCACAGATAAGGAAAAACTCAGACTTGAACCTAAACTTGGGATGCCAACTCCAAATTTTCTTCTGTTAAATTACGTGTAAGATAGAACTTGATATTTTCCAGAAGAGACAAAGAAGATAAAGGGTAATAAGAGTTAAAAGGGCAAGATTAAAAATAAGTTATTGATGTGGTGGCATTTGAATTATCTTAAACAATAAGTAGAAAGGAATGCTAAGTAAAAATGAGAAAAAACAAAAAAGTTTAACAGAGGACAAAGAATTTAAGAGGGACTGACAAGTTCCGTGACTACGGCAGACTGTTTATGATAACGCTGAGTGGAAAATTCATAGAATAAATTAGTTTAGGGCCAGATTATGAAAGAGAACATGAACTGTGCCAAGAAATTTGGCTAATTGTCTAGGGTAAAAGATTTTGAAAGCACAGTATAATGTATATGTGTTGTGGGAAGATGTTCTATTTGTGATCTAGCAGAGACTATATTGGAGATAACAAAAAGAATAAGGAATCTATGAAAAGAATAAAGTATCTGTAATGTCAGCTGGGTACAAAATTAGCACCTAAAATGAACCAGAGACCCTATGGGAACAGAGATGCCAGAGAGAAAGAGACTGCAGCAGGGAGCACGAACGAGTTTAAGGTTTTAGTCTGAGCATTAGAACGAACAGCAGTGAAGTTACATGCAGTAAGAGATTTTAGAAATTCAGGGAGAAAAAAATTCATCGTTTGGCTTTGGCTTTATTGAACTTAAGGGTTTCATCCTGATAGGTTGTTGAAAATATGGAAGTGGAGCCTGTTGGATCAAAGGGGAATAGATACATTCTAGAATTATCACTGAGAAACACTATACACAGCCAGCAAGGAGTAATAGTCTTGGTTCTAAAATAGTTCAGTGGCGGTGAGGGGTGGCGGGGAGGAATTCTTGCCAAAAACTTTGAACACTAAGGGCACTTTGTTGTTCTAAAGAGTTTTTTATTATGGGGAGCAACTGAGTACAGTATATGGTCATGATATTTGGAGACCAAGCCACTAAGAGCAGGAAGAAGGTCGGATGAGGTGCTTCCTGGGGGCACATACTCAAACAGTAAAGAAGGTGCAGGTGCGCAGAAGCAGCCGCGCCCGGCGCACCGCCTGCGGGTTCTCCTTCTCAGTTACAACCGCACGTTTTCATACTTGGAAAGAAGTTTATTTCCAAAATTAGGGTTTTTTTTATCTGCAAGATTTTTGAGTCCTAGGAGATAATTAAGAAACCATGCCCAAAACCAGAATCTCATCTCACCCTCTTTTGCTTTCACTTTCAAAGGGTGGTTTTGGTTTTGTTTGGTTTTATTTTGTTTTCAGAGTGTGCAGTATGTTCAAACGCTGAGGGCAAAGAATAATTTTCAAATTTCAGGGTAGGCATCACGAATGGAAGGTCATTTTCTTTCACATAGCGCCTGGCTCAAAACTATGCACAAGTAAATTAAAGGCAAGGTTTGGGGGTCAAAATATGCCATATTGCCAATGATGATGAGAGATGGGGGGGCCTGAGTAATAAGGGACCTGAAGAAGGAAAATATCCAGTTAAGGATGATTTCGAACACAGGTTTTGTTGATACTGCAAAACTTCCAATTGCTAGAATGTATTTTTTTTTTTCATCTATTTGAAGCAAATGCTAAGTGAAAAGTGACAGGATGCTACGCCTTCTAAGATAAGTCTGTGCCTGCTGGAGAAGAGTCTGCTATTACGGCTAAGACAGCACTTCACCAGCTGAGGCTGGCACAAAAAAGGAAAAGCTGTACCCCACCTGGAAGTGAAGAGTGTTTTCTCTTTAGAATCTCCGAGGAAAGAAAAATACTGCGGTGGCCGCCAGCCCCCAATTAGATGATACACGTTTTCAGCAGCACAAATCAGCATCTTGTCAATTTGGGGAACATGACGTGCTCATAAATGCTGATGACATCTCCTGGTGTCTTGAACGCTCTTCTTTCCTCTTTCTCCTCTTTACATTCTTAAATCCCCCCTACACTTCAGAATCAAACTCACCCCCATTTCATCCGGGAAGATTTGTTTCAACCTCTCCATCCAGCCCACTCTCTCTCTGCTCCTTTAACTTTTCATCATCCACTGGGGATAAGACTGAATGCATCTGTGCTTTATGAACTAGTCTTTACCTCCCCAGTAAGGTTTGAAATTGCTGGAGGGAAATAATAGCATCCCACCTTATTGCGCATAATACTAACAGTCCAGTGAGTACTAAGTACTTGACTTCTAAATCTCTTTCCTGAGAATACATCAATTTATAAATAGTCATCTGTAAAGATTTGAAAATCAGCACCAGTGTAAGATAAGCTTTTTTACCCTTGGGCAATAAATCATCTAACCACTTTCCAAAACAATTATTTTCCAAATTCAGGTAGGAGGGGGAAAAAATCCACCCCTCAGTCAACAGAAGAGAGGTCCACATACAAAAAGAAAGCATTTATTTGAATCTACATTTTTAACTTTGCAACCTTTAATGTTTGAGGAAAGGTAATCCTTCTGGGCTCAATGAAAACTGAAACCAGCTACCTGTAACGGATACAATAAAAGCTCAGGAATTGCTGGCTGATTCTTCAAAGGGCATGGACCACACATGGAAACAGGGCATAGAATTTGTGGGTCCCGCCAGCAAGAGACTGTGCATTTTTTCACATTTATTATTAAAAGACCTAGAAAAATTCTAAGGCTATTATATCTTTGAAAGTTCTTTGCAATTGGTCTTGGCCAAATGTAAAAAATGCTTGATTATAAAATGGAGTTTTAGTCTCCCCTTAACAACTAGAGTTCACAAGCTACTTGAGTAAAAAGAAGATGTGAAGAAGTTTCTTTTTTCATGTGCTCTCATCCATTAATTTGTAACAGGAAATTTTCTTTCATCTTGTAGGGCTTTGGCTCTGACCCCACCCCAGGTCATGTAAGAAATGGCCCTGGAAAAAATGGGATGCTTTCTGTTCCTATTTGGAGGTGAGCCTGTAAGCCCGCTCCTACAAGCTCTGAGCACACCAGCTAGCAAGGTCAGCACCCCACTTACATAAATTTCATAGGAAGTTAGAAGAAACTATAAACTACCAGATCAAATCACAGAGTAATTATAACAATTGGAAGGTTAGTCTGGAGTAGCATTTCTAAGAATTCACAATTATCCCAAAAGAAAAAAAAATAAAGTGATGTGTAATCCAAACAAATTTATAATTTACTTACGTGTTCTAGTATTTGCAAAACAGGAGCTGGTCATTTTTCTTGTAGGCATGCACTGTGAAATTCAGACTTCGTTGCTTTCTTTCACAATCCAAGAAGGTAATTGTCAAAGTCTTCTGTGTCACTGCAACAAATTACCACAAATTTAGTGGCTTAAAACAACACAAGTGCTTTTTCTTACATAAGTCAGAAGTCTACAATTAAGAAATGAAAGCAATGGCAGTGTGTTTTCCTTCTAGGGGTGTTCCAGCTGCTAGCAGCTGCCTGCATTCCTTGGTTAATGGTCGCTTCTTCCACCCTCAAAGCGCATCACACCAACCTCTGCTTGCATCATCATTTTTGTCTCTGTCACCCCACTACTTCCTTCCCTGGTGAACACACAACTCACCTAGATAATCCATATTCCTTATCTCAAAAACTTGAGGTGAATCACAACTGCAAAGTCCTTTTGTCATGTAAAACAACAAATCCACAGAATCCAGGCATTAGCATGTAGCAGCTTGAGTGGGTAATTATTTAGGCAACCACATTAACCAAATCAATCTATGATCAAGCAATGAACAAATAATGAACAATTCAAGATTTGACTATAATGAATAATCTACGTCTTCAAGAAATGAATGACACTTTAAGTTATAAGATAACATGCAGCTAAACTGCAGATTTCTAAAATAAACTCTTCTTTCTGACCCAACTGTTTTTTTCTTCCTTCATATAGACGAGATACAGAGAAATAGAGTATAAAGTTTAAGGGGGGAATGATCACCTAAGCTAACAACTGGTATATGGCTTGAAATTCTCTTCAATGTAACTTAAAAAAAAAAAAACTTTTTTAAAGACTTTGGGGAAATATTTTAAACTACAAAAGTAAAGCCTATTCTTTTTTACAGAATTGAATTCTCATATCTTTATGTCCTGGGTATTTCTTTTTCTAAATACACTGTTGTAGTGCTGATATGGCTCAGAAAACGCTAAGCAAATTCCAACAGATTAGAAAAGGTGATTTAGATATATTATGTTGATTTAGATATCAACATGCTATGAGAGATTACCTCCACTGATCACAGCAGCAAAGAAGACTGAGTATTAATCAGCTAATGTTTGCTGCTCTTGGGGGGAAAGAGGTAGTAGATAGAAACGAAGAATTATAAAGAGAACAAAGGAACATTAGTCAGGTAGGTAGGAATAAGTAAACATCATAAATTAGGTTAATAGCAGGGCTCTACATCTTCCCTTTCTTCCTACCTCGAAAAAACCTTAACCTGAGACTTAATACATTCTGTATATATTCACATACACTCATTTAACACCTGCTCTATTCAATATTAACTAAACTCAGTTTCTATGGTCTTTAAATAAAGTCAGTAAACCTGTTTAAGATTCTTGGTCCAACCCTTCTGAACTTGTTCTAGGCTTTCAGAAGTCAATGTATAATAGAAAATAAAATGGGAACAGGTAGAGACCAGATGACTAGGGATATAGGCCTAGCTCTTCTAAAACCTGCTTCTTGGACTTGAAACAAATCTCTTTGCTCAATGTACTTTAATAGTCAAATACTTAGTCAAAAATCATTTAAAGGCCTCCCTGGTGGCGCAGAGGTTAAGCGCTGCGCTGTGGAGCTGTCGGCAGCAGCGATGCAAGTTCGATGCCCGGCCAGGCAAATTCCCACATGGTGTGGCAGACATCTCCTGCTTCGGCCGCTGCTCCCCTCAGCAGTGCATTTCTGGCTATCTGACTGTTCTGCTCCCCAGTCTGTCTCTGGTGAACCCTCTCACCGCCCCACGCCTCTGGCCTATACCTCAGCTCGTATGCATAAATAAATAAATCTTTAAAAAAAAATCATTTAAGAAAATAAAAAATTGAGCATGCAACCGTCTCACTGTGTAGTAAATACAATCATTGATGCTAATTTTAATACCTATACCAAAGGAAAAAAAAAAACAAGCTGGAGCAAAACAAATTCACTTTTAAGAAAACACACAAGTTTGAGCATTGCTTAAAGAATTTCGTTTTAGGAAAATATAGTTGCTTAGGTCATGTCGGAAAATATGAGAGATGCCAATATAAATATACTAGGTTTCATAAATATGTTATCTAATAATGGAGGTTGGAGAACTATAACCACGAGACCAAGTCAGAGCCACCTCCTATTTTTGTAAATAAAGTTTTATTGGCATACAGTTTTGCCCATCATTTACATATTGTCTAGGGCTATTTTTAAGCCACAGTAACAGAGCTGAGTAGTTGTCACAAAGATGATATGGTTTACAAACCTTATTTACTCCCTGTCCATATAAAGTTTTCTGGCCCCAATCAAATAAAAATAAAATGACACAGGACCAGAAATAAATTCTATATAACACACTAAAATCAAATAAAATTTTATAAAGCACAGTTAAACAGATTCACTTTCTTACTGTATTTATTTCTCTTTATGTTATATAAAAAGCAGTATCTCCTTGGCAAATAGTTTATGACAGATTTCTTTTACTTGATTTTCTTTTCTGGGATGGTAACTAATTTGCTGCTACTTTATTATCCTTAAATTGACCCATATTGGCAACAAGAATAGGCTGCAGTAAAAAAACAATCTCCCATTTTTGATGCCTTTAAAGAACAAAAGTTTATTTCTCATATCCACATGTCCTCTCTCTTGGCACCAAGTGGACAAAGACTGTTCCTTCAGAGAGGTGTCCATCATTTGACAGAAGAAAAAAGAACACAGCAAATGACCTACTGTATTTTAAAGATTACAAGCATAAATAATACATTTCCTCCAATCACATTTCATTCTTCAAAGTAAGCCACATGGTGACATATAATTTCAATAGGAGTAGGCTGTGTCATTCTACTGCTGGACCACAAGGAAGAGAGTTAGAATATCTGAAGCACTCTTATGACTGCCAAAAACAATCTGAAAGAGAGGTGGAGATAAATGCCTCCTTCCTGTGGGGACTCCTCTGTATCAAATATGGCACCACCACAAAACACCACATTGTAATTTACCGAAATCTAGATTCCTGGCTCCAAGTTAACAAAGTATTAGTAAATGTGCTAAACCCTTTCTGCAAATCCTCTGATAAGATTTTTTCATCACTGTGAGGAACTACTTCTTTAACTAAAATGTGAATTTTAGTTTTCGGAACCCTTGAGCATTTCTAATTCCATTTTTGATATACAAAATAAATTCCGTTGTCATTTCAAATATTTAAATACAGCAGTTCTGTTTAGTTTTTAGTTCTCTTAGTATCTTTAAAAATTTACTTGTCACACTCAGTAAGATATACTCTTTTAAAAATCATTTTCCCACTATTAAAAAAAAGACCATTAAAATCATGGTCTGCTTAAGTTTCTAAAATTACTTTCCTGCCTTTTTTTAAAGAAAGCAAACAATCAAAATAGAACTCATAAGTGATGTGCCACATTCTTTCCATGTAAAAACCTATTTAAAAAGATCAAAACAGGAGAGGGAAGAACACAAGGGACTATGGTGATGGTGCACGAGTGAATTGGTGAGGGGAATTTTACAGGGATAACACTGAAAGGAGAAAGCATGCATTGTACAAAGAGGAAAAATAATGTAAACTATATATAAAATAAAATTTTAAAAAAATGAAAACTTGGCTTTACTTAACATACTGCCTTTACATATTAGCTACTTAATTTCAGTCCAGAGAAATGATCAGACATAATAAAGAAATTGGTGCCAAGACTCCCTTTTGAAAGCTACATCTTTAAATTATATTGACTAATAAGACTTCCAGTGCTACATATCAGGAAAAAAGAGAGCAACATTATAAACCATTTTTAAATTGAAAAAAGAAAGTTTTTTATTTATAGTTAGCCAAATAAGGAATTCAAACTCTATCATCCATAGCAAATCCCTTATATTTAATAAACACTCTTGAATTCTCATTACAACACACTAATGTCTGGCATGTAAGCATGGAGCTAGTCTATGTAATCAGTACATGGTATTTTCACAATAATGGCTTAAGGAAAAAAAGTGTGTCTATAAAATACATACTGTTTTCTTGGTCAAATATGAGTTGATTCTATTTAATTCAAGATTATTTTCAGTCTGGGTGTCTTCACTATTGATAAAATAGACTGCGGATGGGTTCCTCTAGCTAGAGGGACCATATGCATAAGAAGTGCTTGCAGGGAAGATGACATATGTCATACCATGTGCCAAATACCATCCTAGATCTGGAAGTGACAATTTTTTCATATATACTAGCACTTGGAACTCTCTAGCCTTGGATTTATTTCTTCTCCACAAGAGCTCAAGTGACATTATGTGTGTTTCTGAAAAGCTTGATAGGTTTTCTGGCAATTAGCTATATTACATTTTATATTTTTATCTGATATCCTTTCATTAGTATGCTTTGTCAAACATGAACATGAATCATCATTTCTTGAGTCTTCAGGTTTCTAAGGAATATGCAAGCTTTGTTCACACAAAACAGATATGAACTTTGCTCCTTTATCTGTGAAGCTATTATGGATAATTTTACTGTCTTTGGCAAGTAAAATGCCCCCTTGTAAATGCCCCCTTGTCATTTTCCTCAATTCACAAAAATAAATATACTAAATGGCGAACT
This sequence comes from Scalopus aquaticus, assembly GCA_004024925.1. Taxonomy (NCBI): domain Eukaryota; kingdom Metazoa; phylum Chordata; class Mammalia; order Eulipotyphla; family Talpidae; genus Scalopus; species Scalopus aquaticus. Next base: position 89,315 of record PVIJ01000412.1, read on the forward strand.
GCCATATTTACTAATCTATCAAAATATTTGTTTTGAAAAAGCACTAGTTATAAGCTTATTGCAATTTATATTGTATGAGGCTTCCAAAATTTTGAGGATTTCTACAAAGTTTTAGTTGACTGATTTTGATTTCAGAATTTCATATGGAAATTTTTCAGTTTATGCTTATGTCTTTCCAAATCTCTTCCATGTCACTTTTGCTTTTCAAAAACTTTAAGATTCTTTTACCAATTTTTCAAGTAGTAGATCCACAGTGTGTTTTCTAACAATTAGTAGCCAAATTTGAACAAATAACATGGTTGTTCTTATCTCTGCCTAAATCAAATTTACTCATCTTTTAGCTTGTCTAAGGTTTTAATGTTTTTATATTTTGTCTAAATATCGGCTTTTCTTTATTCTCTTATTGCTCTTACTCACTTATTCTTACCGTATCGCCACTGTTACAATACACAGTGAAGACACTTGCCAAGCACACTCACTTCTTTGCCATTACTTTGAAAGACTTGCAGGTTTTATGTTGAACATCTTTTTTTATATTTATTTATTTATTTATTTATTTATTTATTTATGCATACAAGCTGGGGTGTAGGCCAGAGGTGTAGGGTGGGGGGTGAGAGGAGTCACCAGAGACAGAGTGGGGAGCAGAACAGGTAGATCTACTGAAATACACTGCTGAGGGGAGCAGGAGCCCTGGCTTTAGAGGTCTGCTGTGCCATGTGGAAAGCTTCCTGGCTGGGGCTCAAACTTGTGCTATAGTGGTTCTGGATAGCTACATAGTGCCGCGACTTAACCCGATGCACCACCAGGGAGGCCCTAACTTCATTTTTATGCATGATGATAGTTCTTTTTTAACTGTATATTTTCACTTATTTTCTTTTTCTCTTTTTTTAAAGATTTATTTATTTATGCATACAAGAAGTGGGGTGAAGGCCAGAGGTGTGAGGTGGTGAGAGATTTCCCTAGAGACAGAGTGGGGAGCAGAACAGGCAGATGTACTGAAATACACTGCTGAGGGGAAGCTCCCTGGCCGGGGATCTAATTCAGGCTGCAGTGGCTGCGGATAGCTTCACAGTGCTGAGATTTAAACTACTGCGCCACCAGGGAGGCCCTGTGAACATCTTTTCAAATCACTATCAGGTCAACATATCCCACTTGTTTGAAATCAAAATTTTTGTGTGTGACTTGATCATTTTGGTCAATTCTTATTTCTATTGCATGCGTTTAAAAGTTATTTACTTTTGACTTTAAAAAATTTTAGATGTTTAATATTTCTATGCTAAATCCTTTAATTAACACATAATCTTTAATTTGTGTTTCTAACAATAAATTTTGATATAATTATTTTTACCCATTTTTTTAATACTCAAATTTTTGTAACTAGATAAATCGGCAAACTATTGGGAGAACTCGCCAGATCATTTAGTGGAGCACTTTTGGGTGAGCTGGCCTGCTTTCCTAGATCCAGGTTTTTGTGTTGACAAGTAAACTAAAGGATACGAACAGTTTTAAAGTCCCCCAGATAATCCTGAAGTGCAGATAGACCTCAGACACTTATCTAGAGCTTCCCAAACATTTCCACATCATTTTACAAAGACAGCGATATTTGTAAAGCATAGTGCAATAAACCTGGGGACTTCTGGACACTGAAGATGACATAGGTTGTAGGGTTTAGAGGAGCAAAGAGTAAAAGGAAGCTCCTGCCTGAACAGACCCCATCCGGCCCTCTAGCCAACAAGCACGTAAGGACTCATGATGTCCAAACATGTATGCCATTTCTGGCATCCCCATTTATTTGCAGGAAAGGGGTTTGTTTGCTGTGCTCTAAAGCAATAACCAGAGTAGCTTCCACAGCACCCCAAGTGCTGCAGGGCTGTCCAGTCCAGTATATGGCAAGCATTAATTCCACTAGCAGGTTTCATTTGGAAATCACCCACTCATGTCAAGTACACACACAACTTCCAAACTGGACTTACCATCAAAGAAAGAACCACATAAGTTAGCTACTATGTAACATAAGAACCCTGCCAGTGCTCTTATTACCTCACTGAAAGATAGACCTGCAGCCCACTTCTAACACTTGTTGGCTGGAGAAAGTCAAACTACCATCCGTCAAACTCAAGCACCGAATCTAATACTGGAGGGAAAAAAAAAAAACAACTAGACATTCACAAACAAAATGATTAATTTTAGGAACTACTTTCTGGCTTGGATAGGCAGATACAGGTCAATAATTCCTCCCTGGTGGAGGTGGGGTGGAGGAATGGAAGGTTCAGCATTGCGCCCAGACCTTACCATGTTACTCCAGGGGCTTCTGAACTGACATTCAGTTAACGAAGAATCTGCAGCAGATTGTTCTGGATTTAAATAAATTGGCTTTACGGAGAGTGGGAACAGCACATGCTCACACACGGGCATGCCAACACAGCAAGCTGGAGCACTTAAGGCAAGAAATAAGTGACGATGATGGGCAGACCCAGTCACACCCTTTGCCCTTGCCATGGGGGACAGGCCACCTCGGTTTCATAGACCATATTAGGTCCTTGCGCATGGTTCAGGAAGAGTCATGCTGCATTTCTGCTTGAAAACAGAAAAAATATGACTTTTTCAACAACCCAATAACACAAAGTCAGTTGTGTAAGTCAACCCAAAGCCTCTTGGGACTAAGACTCGTTCGATTTTATCTTGCTTTCTTAATTTCCTTGTCTGACCCATATCTTACCATTGAGAATCAGAGTATTCAATGGATTTTCTTTATCTCTGGAGAATTTTTATGATTGTTCTTCTAATAGTGATAATGATATGGGCTAGGGAAGAAGAGAAGAGCGCCGTACCTCTACAGGAATCTGCACATACACACCTAGCATAGGCTACATGCAAACATTATATGATTAATAATCCGTTTTCTTTGAACTAAACCTCTTGTTTTGAACTGAGAGTCCTACCCTGGTGATGCCTGAAAAAGTGTCAGTCACTGACACCATCAGAAAAATGGGATGTTTTCCCAGGCTCAGGAAAACAGGATATACTTGGGTCAAGATGGCCAAACTCTGGGACATGATGAAGACCAGAGCACCAACTGTGATGGGCTGTCGTGGTAGGAGGCTCGCTTATGGTTAACTGTCTTTGTTTAATTCACTAGAAAAAGGACGGCTTGAGATGAGATGTCACAACTAGTTTGGGGGGTAAAATATCCCCATTCTCTCAGATCACTGGCTCTCTGACAATAAAGTGCATATTATAGATTCAATTCCTGCCTCTGTTCAGTTGGCTTCTGGCAGCAACAGGCAGCCCAACTCTGGAACTTTATGGTTACTATAACACCTGCCTAATGGCACCAGCAAGAAACAGAAGCTTGGAAATGCATAGCTAGCTCCTTCTACAAGCAAAATTTGACAAATGGAAAGTACGTTAGTCTTTCTTCCTATGATAAATTCACTTTGGTGTCCAAATAGCATTATACATGCACGCCATTCTAACTACTAAGCAGACGAACAATCAGAGCTAGACTTAGCTGATGAAAGCAGAGAAAAAATGTTAACTTCCTTGGAGTAGGCAACATCACTTGTAATTATAAGGCTATATAAGTTATATAAGTTATTGAAAGTGGAGGAACTTTGAGTCTTGTTCAATCAAGATATTGATCCAATAAATTGATCTTTTCTGTTTCTAACTGTTGGCCTTTGACTTGTTTTCTCTAATGGAACTAATGTAACTCAGGTTGAAATTATTGGTGGATGATACGAGAGAAGTGAAATAACTCTGGTTACTCGGCTGAAAAAATATGGGAGACCCACGTGAAACAAAAATTAATAACTGTAGATTACCACAGAGTTATCAATTTTTTGTTCATCGTAAACCAAACAAAGAACTTAGTGAGCAGAGTAGGGAGTCTGTGCACCCTGCCTTAGTCTAGTTTTATTCAGTTCATCAGAGTATAAAGGGGGCAGTCTAATGTAAACTGGCATCCTTTCCCAACCTGAAGTAGTTCAGGTGGTAGGAAGATGCAAAAAGGGAACTGTTTCTACCAGGCATGAGAGGCCAGCTTGGACAGATGGAAGCCAACCCATGAAGCATGAACTGCCATGACAGACTCACCCTCTGCCAGACACTGCATGAAAATGCAGTCTCACAGACCCCACTTTTATGTTTATTCAGCTGTTACACATATATAATGATGTCTTGCAGAAAGCACTTCCCTACTATTTTATAAAGAAATGAGAACAAGACAAGCAAGGAATAAAGAACAGTGCAATTTCTGACCATAATTATGAGACCTATTCTATGGTTCCTATGTCATAGGAAGAAAGCAGCTCTTCTTATGGAAAGCTGAGTACTGATCTTAAACATTAAATCCGATGGCTCTAGGTGGCAAGTATCTAAAAGACCCTACAGAAAAACTTCTCATCCCAGAGGCGTGTATGGAACGATTCTCTCTGAGCTCCAAGTGGAAGGCAAATTAGAGGGAACACTGGGGAAGTGCTTGGAAATGATCTCCTGCGTGAGCAGCACAAATTCACAGTCATAGGTTTCAGTGGATCAGAGTTCACACCACAGGTTATTTTTCTCTAACCAGGTAGCTCAAACTCTTTTAATTGTCCAGGTCAGAATCTCACTATTAACACTCCTAGAGTGTCCTGAAATGACATGGAAAGCAGGATATTTGCCTTTCTGCCCCTTGGTAGTAATTGGCAAGAAAGTTTAATTTTGGAGGAGCTATTTCACAACTAATGATTCACTGGGGACACGGGAGAAACCTGGCCTGTTTATTCAAGGAGACAGGTACAGAAATGTTCATCACAACATTGTCTATAATAACTCGAAAAAGAAATACACTAATTACCCATCAACTGGCTAAGTACATTTCATGAATATTCAACAGTGCATGATATACACTTTAAAATATAAGTTTGAGCCATGTGCTTCAAAATCTCAGTACTGAGCCAGGAAAAAGAAGCTACAGAATAGCACTTCATAATATGCCACTTGACAGTAAAATGCTATATTTTATTGATGGATATATACATTTAGTAATGATACGAATGGATGGGGCGTATAGTAAGGTTAGGATAGAGCTTTTCTTGTAGGAGGTCAGGAGGTGAATGGGAAGGGAGGAAGGGGGTATTCAGGTGACTTGGTTTCTTCAGTGTTTTATTCCATCAAAACAGCTGAGACAGGTTTGGGAGAACATCAAGATTTGATTGAACTTGTGGATAAGCGGGTATTCACTTTTGCTTTCCATACTGTTCTGCATGTTTGAAATATGCTGGGGGAAAAAATACCAGAGAACATTGTGTGTGTCAGTGGAGAGGCAAGCAATGGAAGACAGCAGCATATAAAGAAACAGGGCAAGAAACAGAATAAAGTGATTTATGATGGCCAAAATAAATATACTGCTTCTAGGTTTAGCAATTAGACCTGGCAAAGACGATGTCACTTTTAGAAGAATACACTGGAAGAGTTATACTGTCATAATAAAAGGTCTATACTATTCTTCTTAGCATTATAAAATGCATTCTACAATAACAAGGACCAACTAAAACAATATGACATAAATGCATCTTTTTTATAGAGCAAAGAGTTCAGGAAGCTATGTGAAAGCTAAGAGATGTTGAACAGGCAGATTGAACAGAGGGGAGACTGATTAGTGGGAAATGTAGCAGAGTTACTAGAATACAAATGTGCAAGTTAGTGTATCTAGAGAAATATATATACACCATGGGGACCTTTTCGGAAAACAAATACAGGAAAAGCAAGCAAACAACAGTGTAGAAGTTTTGCACTTTTACAACCAAAAACATGACAGGAGACATGAAAGTCGGACAGGACTTAGGAGTAGAGTCCACTGAGGGTGACGTTTCCTTACATGCCTACTTGCCTTGGCTGGGCCTCTCCCTTCCCATGGCATTTACTAAGAAATTACCCGAAAGGCAATAATTAGTTACCCCAGGCACAGAAGCCCTTGTTCTAGTAGGTGCCACTAGGGAGGAAGGTTAAGAAAACCACTAGCAGGCATTTGTTGTCACAAGGTCACCAGGAGCAGAGAGAAGAGAAACCAGACCCTGCCGGGGTGGGCAGTGGGCGCAGGTCCTAGGTTTGGTTCTACCAAGCTTGGTTCTACCATTCTCTGCTGCCACGTCCAGCGTCAAAGGCCGAAGCCACGCGTGGGAATCCAGAAGAGAACGGGTTCTCAGCAAGGGGTTTCCACAAGAAGCTGCGCGCGCCTCCTATGGGAAAGTGGAGAAACCACACTAATCTCTCAGGGGACCCCACATCAGCTCCCCTATCTCTTCTCTACCACCCGGTACACATTTTCCGCCAGCGGCAGAACATGGACAGCGAGAGTCATCTGCCTCCAGTTCAGCTCAACCACTTAGTGACCTGTGGCCTGGAATCCGCAGTGACGAACTCCACAGTCACATGGCAGTGGGGGTGGGGCAGGGAGCCTCTGGTCAGGGGCCTGTGTCTGTGTACATGGATTTCACCTCCTCTAAAAGTAATGCTGTTGTTTTGTGTCTTTTTTCCTGGCACAGACTGATGAATATCTAATTGTCCCCTTATTTAGTCAATTGAGCTACCTAAACAAAACAGGCTTTAAAGCTTTTGTTTGCTTGCTTGTTTATTGGACTGGTAAGGAGACTTTGGATACACTTTGCCTTTTTGGGCTCTGACCAACAAATTTCATGATACTGAAAAAAAAATACAAGAGGGCCTCCCTGGTGGCCCAACGGGTTAAGCTTAGCGCTGTGGAGCTGTCAGCAGCTGCGGTGCCTGTTCGATGCCCGGCGGGGGAGATTCCCACATGGCACCACAGACCTCTCCTGCCTTGCCCGCTGCTCCTCAGCAGTGTATCTCCATCGATCTGCCTGTTCTGCTCTGTCTCTGGTGAACCCTCTCACCGCCTCACACCTTTGGCCTGCACCCCAGCTTGTATGCAAAAATAAATAAATCTTTTTTAAAAAATACAAGACTTTTCTACAACATACATTTCGTATCGAATATATTTTGAAAATTAAAAATCGTTCCCGAAAATGGTCAAAGTATTCTAATTGCATTCAATACAGCCCATAATAAGCTATCACATGGCAAAGGCCAAAATTACTGGAATTGAATGAAAGGGGATGCTTGCTCTATTCTTTTAACAAAGGATACACCACATGGAGAATCCTTAAAAACCCAGGATATTTGTTATCTGATAACAAAAAGGTACTTTTCAGTTTTAGCATCTGTTTACTAGCCGTCCTCAATGGAGGGGAGGGTAAAGATACTCTGACGCGAGGGCATCACCCTGACCAATTAAAGAAACCTCTATGGGGGAGGGACTAGGCATCTGCAAATTTTAAAAGCTCCCTAGGTGATTCTAGCATATAGTCAGGGTAGAGAATCACTAATTTAGACATCACTGTCCCAATTAATATTTAAGCAGTCACAGCCCGTTGGCTTCCCTAATCCAATTGCATTACCACCAGCATATAAAGATTTATTTTTTAAATACCATATAAAAAGGAAGATCAATGGGCTCTTGAGGTACAAGTTACTCTAATCCTTCTGACACACTGTCCATTCTCGTAGTCCTCTTGGGTTTTAATTCATTGCCTGTGCTTTTGTAGAACTGAAAGTGTTAATCCTTTTTCACAGACTCCAGTGCAAACCTTGGTATTGAATAATCCACTAAGTTGTGTGTTTAAGATATTTGCTTCATTAAGTCACCAGATATTCCTGGCAGCAGAAGAGTGGCAAGATGTCAACCTGAGCTTTGCTGAGCCAAAAGAATTAGCTTTTACCGTATTTCTAAAGATGAATGTGCTCTTAAAGCTTGTCCATTAGCCCTAGTGTTCTAATGAATGTATGGCTTGACAGACACAATAATTGGCATAGTTCAGAGTGTAAGAGAATCAATTTGATGAATCAGAATAAGGTCAAGTGAAAGAAGAAACAAGGATTTAGTTTGCACATATTTCTAACCATAGCAACATGAAAGATTAAATAGTAAAAAACAAGATTAGGCAGACTTTGATAATCCATCATTGTGAGGTCCCCTCATCTCATTAACACCAGTCAACAGGAAGGTAGCTTTGCTGGAAAACAATGGCACTCAAGTTCCATGGAAGTCACCCTGTATCCTAGCAATGTCTTTGTTCTTTAGAAGTCTGGAAATCTTATCTATTATAGCTAATCTCTGGAATTTCTGGTCTTATCTCCTGACTACTACCCAATGAGATAGGTCACTTAAGATAGTATAAGATTTGTCACTCCAAAAGTTTACCATCAACATTTTCCTCTTAAAACATCAACCCTGACCTTAATTGTAGGAGGGCTTTCTCTGTTGATTCTGGAAGCATTTATAGCACTCAACATAATTCTTCTGATTGAAATAAGTTTTGCTTCTACTCTTCAGTGAAACAATAAATGTAGATTGCCAAGCAAGCCCTTTCATTCCTCCTAAAAGGACCTGCTGTGAACTGCAAAAGAGAAATACAAAAGGAAATTGGTTCAACCTAACATGAGACCTGCTCCTCATGCTGGGTCATACTAAAGAGACTTCCCTGTGTCCCGGAGTACCGGGGGGAAGTCTAATTTTTAACCAAGCTTGACAGGTGTCCGAGACAAGATGTTAGTCATGCTTGGTTTCATCTTCTCAGGAATCTCTGTTTAATTTAACTGAATGACTTTGGATTGTGAAGGAGGAGCTGATCCTAAACCTGAGTTAGACAAAGGACTCTTAAATAGGAATCTAATACCACTTCTACTTCTTCTGGGTTTCACCTTTACCATGATGAAAAACAAATCAAGCTGGGAGAATGTGATCTCTTTCCTTGATAGAGTGACACATTTGAGGGTTAAAAAAGGGAGTTGATTCTGATAAGCTATTTGGAATTTTTCAAAGGCATTTTAATATTTGTTAACCATCAGATGCCCTACCTTTAATAAGTTCAAAACAGATTTGGCTTGAAAATGTACAGATAGAACAATGATGTCTGTGTCACTGACAGACGGGAAAGGTTATGTGGGGGGGGGGCAGCTATAAATGTTGCAGGCTGTATTTGATCTTCTTTCATTACCCACATCTTGATTTTTGCAATTGGTCCACTGAAGACTCCTGTGTTCTGAGCATTATAGGACACAGAAGAATTGCTGACCACTTCTACTTCGAGGAATTTAACTTCTGATTGGGAAGCTAAAAACACCATTAAATGTTACGTGTCACCAATGGGCAAAGCATCTGAGGCTATCTTGGAGGGAATTATGAATTGTGGCATCTGATACATTCTTTTCTGTATTTCTGCAATTTTTTACATTACAAAGTTCAGTGACCATTTGACTTTGCCTTTATGTGGGATCTGATCCTCATATCCTTGGGAAAATTCTCTCTGAAAATTATTCTTCATTTTATGTCAGATGAATCCAATCCAACCCAATTCAATATTCTCTGGTAGCTTTCACAGGTTTTTGACCCCATGCACAGTGAGAAATGTATTTTACATTGTGATGGCATATACGCTAGAGTCATATAACTGATAGAAATTTCAATGAAAGTGTTGTAAGTCTTACAATGTGTGATGCCCTCTGATACTTTCTGATTCAACTCTATTTCCTTTAAGAAAAAAAAAAAAAAGAAAACTGCTGATCATGACCCACTGAATTGATTTTACAACCCACTAACAGGTCATCCTGCTACCGTTTGAAAGATGTCAGCAGAGCCTATTTTGAATGAGCCAAGTGAAATGGGTCATGGATTTAAGAATATCACACTACTTAAATAAATTACAACTAGTTTTCCAACAAGAGACTTTAAAAACATGAGTTGGCTTTAAGCACCCGTAAGTACGGAGAAGGAATATCTGCTTGAATCAACCCTCAATCTACAGACACCCTGTACTTTCAGCTTGAGTGGGTCAGAAATGTGTTTTCCCAAGCTCACCACCTTCTGGGCACTGTGTCCAATATCAAAACCAAAGCTTCAACAGACAAAACATATTTTCATATCTGGTTTCCAGCCCTGGTGTTGTTACTTAGAGCACATTTTTTTTGAAGTGCGCATGCATGAACTACCTCTGCTGCCTTCCTTGCGAGGCAACATAAACTCAAGGGCAGACCACTTCAATTCATGTGTCCAAGCAGGAAGATCTTTAAAACATTTGGTCTTAGGATCCAATATTACAGATATCTCAGCTATAGAAATAAGTTATAGATTAGAGCTATCTCTAAAGCTAAAATTAAAAGGGAAAGATAAAATAATCTGTTTTTATGCTAAAAATTAAATACAATACTCAAATATTGAATATGGATTACATATGAATAAAATTCATAATGAAAAATATACCAGATTACTTTCAATTCAAAGATAGTAAAAATTCATTGTTTAAAAAACAGAAACACATTCTAGATATTCTGTATTATTATCGTAAAGACACATTTTATCACTATTTACAAAGGGGACACAATTAACCAATTGGATTAGTAATGAACAGAATTTACTATAGTTGTTTACAGTTTACATCCAGGTTGCAAATGTAAAGGTTATTACGTATTCAATAAATATTCCCTCAACCCTCCCTACAGAGCAAACACAGTCCTAGGCTCTGAAGAAACAGATGAAGAAGCACGGCACAGGCCTCAGTCATAAAGGCTGTCGGCAGCCACTGCAGCAGGAGTTCAACGCCCGGCCAGGGAGCTTCCCACATGGCGCAGCAGACCTCTCCTGCCTCACCCACTGCTCCCCTTTGCAGTGTATTTCAGCCGATCTGCCTGTTCTGCTCTCCACTCTGTCTCTGATGAAACCTCTCACCCCCCCTGCCCCCCCACCTCTGGCCTGCACCCCAGTTCTTGTATGCATAAATAAATAAATCTTAAAAAAAAAAAGAAAGCTACCTGGTAACCTAGACAGAGATTCCAGTGACCAGTGTGACAGTGGCCACAGCATCAGTACTTGGCAATAATGGACAACGCAGCTGATCTGAGGGTGAAGGAAAAGTGATGCTACATAAAAAAGCGACAGCATGACCTTGTAGAAATGTATCAAGAATAAAGCAGAAAACAAGGCAAGGATAGAGATTTCACCTTTTCTTCCTCTGGACATTTTCGAGATTCAAAGAGTTGAATTTCAGCCATTGTCTTCACAGTGAAAGCCTCCAAAGCACCATTGTCCTTGGGAACTTTGCGAAGAATGAGGATCATACCTGGTATGACTCAGGATAAGAATCTTTTATGAAAGAGGCTTGGTTCCATAAAGAACTCACTCATTACAACAGAATCTGAAATTAAAATGCAGGGAAGATACTGGGAGAACTAAGAGAACAAAAATGGTTACAAACAAAAAATCAACACAAAATCAACAACAAAGCAAGGAAAGTTTTAGAAAGTCAAGAGGTTGGGGGTAGAGGGTAGACACAGAAAATCAAAAACTGTATCCAATTTTGTCATAACTCCTCTTAGCCAAGGAGCAAATCAAGCTATTACTTAGGACTCAGGATGAAACTGCCAAAGGCTCAGAAATGCTCAGGCCCTCAAAAATATTTGTGGGATTGAAGTGAATTAAATCAAATGTTTTAGAGAGGGAATCTTTGCCTTTATTGTCACTAAGAGCTCTATTGGCAACTCCAATTCTATGCTAATCACAAAAGTTGAAGCATTAAAATAATAATCTAATTTCAAAAGTGCCTTGGAATATGTATTGCCATGCATTTCTTTCTATGGATTTATACTCTGAAATTTTCTTTTGTTAGTCAATATGTGGAGCTATACCTTTCTGTCATAAACTAAAATACATACAGTTAAATTTTCACAGCTGGAAGATTTTGAACCCTGAGTTACTTTAGAAACCGTTACTTAAGTCAGGTTTAAGTTTCATTACTGAGTTAAATCATTCTAATTTCCTCATCCTCCAGATTAACAATATCTTATTCCAAAACCGTTCTTTAAGATATACACATCATTTTAACCTTATTTTGGCTAGCCACATTTTACCCTCATAGTAACAGGAATTAGTTTTGTCAGAATTTCTTCTCTACAGGTTTCCGTAACATCAACATTATAATAATGCAGCTTTGTTTTCAAAAAAAAGAAAGAATGTAGTTAAAGTTCCTGAGGCCATACTGTATATAATTCTCTTAAAATAAGCTTTTATAAAAGGCAAAAAAATAAAATTTAGTACTCAGCAAAACTTTACACTTTCAGGTCTAACACCACTGATATAACCATGTATTTCTCGTCAACTCTGACCTGATGCACTGCTCTGGGCTCGTTCCTAGAACTAACATCAAACTATAGAGGACAGCCTTCTTGTAACACAAAGAGCTAACCTCTGGTTCTTCTCAATTATGCCATGATTCTCTCAATCAGTATCTTAAGAATTAAACAGCAGTTTCAGTTCTCTGTCCATGTAATTATTCTTAGAAAAAAATGTCCCACACCTGTCCTTTATGAGTGGATCTTCAAACAGTAAAATTAAGCAGAATAAGCATGATTTTATTTATATATATATATATATATATATATATATATATATATATATATATATATATATATATCTTTAAATCAAGGGGATTTGAGACCTAAATTATCCAATTAATTGCTTAACTACTCACTTGCAACTGAGTAGGTGATGAAAGAGGGAGAAGGAAAAGGGAAACAATTATAAATAAAATACTGGGTTTTTTTTTGTTTTCTTTTTTAAAGATTTATTTATTTATACATAGAGGCTGGGGTACAGGCCAGAGGCGGGGGACGGCGAAAGGGTTCACCAGAGACAGAGTGGGGAGCAGAACAGACAGATCAGAAACACACTGCTGAGGGGAGCAGCGGGTGAGGCAGGAGAGGTCTGCCACGCCATGTGGGATTCTCCCCCTCTGGGTGTTGAACCCGCATCGTGCGCTGCCGACAGCTCCACAGTGCAGCGCTCAACCGCTGTGCCACCAGGGAGGCCCAAAATACTGTTTTTAAGCCTAAAACAGTAGTTTTAAAATTAAATCCAGGTCCTCCCCGGTGGCGCAGCGGTTGAGCGCTGCACTGTGGAGCTGTCAGCAGCAGCGACGCAAGTTCGACGCCTAGCTGGGGAGAATCCCACATGGTGCGGCAGACCTCTCCTGCCTCGCCCGCTGCTCCCCTCAGCAGTGTATTTCTGATCTGCCTGTTCTGCTCCCCGCTCTGTGTCTGGTGAACCCTCTCGCCGCCCCAAGCCTATGGCCTGTACCCCAGCTTGTATGTATAAATAAAAAAATAAATCTTTAAAAAAAAAATTAAATCCAAAGTGTTTAATTATCTCTGTATCTTGCCAAGAACATAACCTCAAGCAAAAATTCTGGAGATGCGTTTCTAGCTTCCTCATGGTCACTCTCCTTGGCTTCATCGTCATGGAGACTCATGGCCCTCACACAGCTGGCCAGTGGCAGACAAAAAGTAACTACATAAAAGTTAAAAATTAAATAAATAAAATCCGAACTTAGCGTGTGCTAGAGTTTCCAAAGTTATGATGCATAAGGAAGATTTAGGCGGTTTTTTTGTTTGTTTGTTTGTTTTACTGAAGACTCTTTGCTTCTGCCTTCTCGGGAAGTTTAATTCCTAGCAAAGAGAAATGACTTATCTGTTCCTTCCCTTCCCTACAGATAGCGGAGGAGCTTGCTAAGAGCCAGAGTAGGCCTTGTCAGGTGCAGGGTCTGAACTACATTTATATTTGCAGGAGTAGGCTTGAAAGACACAAAAAGTTCCCTTAATAAAGTAGAAGAGACTTTTTGGGGATGGGGTGAGGAAACTGGTTCCAGGGAGCAGAAGAAAGAGCGATTGGATGAAAATATAAATATATTGAAGGCTAGAGACTGGAGAGGAGAGTTACTTACAGACTGTGGAAGATATATATACCTGCTGCAAAGTTATCAATAAAGTTCACTACACATATGGGCTTGTTAGCGAGGGAGAAATTTGGAGGAATTAAAGAGAAGGAACATCGTCACATTGGAGACATCAAGGTGTACAATAGGGCAGCACCCCCAAAATAGTGAAATGACTCATGAAATTGATAGCTGAGGTTGAAGCCAGGAATGACGAAAGAAACGAGCTAATCCTTAGCATCCCAGGAGACCTGAGGAGGCTGCTACAGTCCAGAGACATGCAGAATGGAGTTAATCAAGCCAACTTCACTAGAATCTATACATGAGGAAGGAAAGAAGGCAGGGAGGGAAGGAGGGAGGCAGGAAGGGATGTTAGAAAAAGGGCGCCTCACTGAAATTTGGATTGTTTGTCTGCAGGATACTTAGATGTTAGCCCCTTTATAAAATGGGGTCTCTTTATAATAGGACCTTTTTGGCATGACCGTCTAACCAACCCCTCATGTAACAACAGCCTAGACTCTGAGTGGTCCAGCCTTTAATCCTATAAATAATAAGGATGATCTAAATTATAATTACTACTTATATTGTCTTCCATGTATTTTGAGTAAATTTCTATTTCTTTTCACAAATTCACTGGTTTCATAAGCAATAATTCTTTTCCTCCCGTTTGGTTTTTCTCTTTACAGTGACCATTGCATTGAACTTGAAAAGTATGTCAAATACAAAGTCACACTTTTCATTCATTCAGCCTGTTGTAATAATAGAGTTGAAATGACAAAAAAAAAAAATTCACAATCCTATTGTCAGCTCATTTTAAATTTCAAAGTCTAGACAGGTTGATCTGTGTGTGTGTGTGTGTGTGTGTGTGTGTGTGTGTGTGTGTGTGTAAAAGAGATAAATAACTAAATTTATTTAGTTCTAAACTTAAGTTTAGAGCTAAAGTTAGTTCTAAACTAACTTTGAGCCTGGGAGGACCAATGATTTTACATAATTTAGTAAGTATGTAGTTTTGTTTTATCCGATAGACAGTTTTTCTATAGCAGACAGGTTGGCAAACTGCAATCCTTAGAACCAAAAAATAATTTTACAGGAAAGCAACTAACCAATTCATTCATTTGCTCTACAACTGGAGAGTTGAGTAGTTACAACAGAGCTCTGAGACCATATGATCCACAGAGGCTAAAGTATCTTTCTATCTGGACTTTTACAGCCCAAACCTGCTGCAGTGCAGTTAAATCAATTAAACAAGAAGGCCATTAGACTAAGATGTTCTAGTCCTATGTCAATCTACATTAGCAAATCCAAATCTAAGCCTGTAAATATCTCAAGGTAACAAAATGAAAACACTAAGTACAACCAATCACAAATAGCCCAGTAGGCCTTAAACTATACCCTATCAAATAATTTCTTTGCTTTATTTCAGCACTTCCTCTATAAAAATCTCTCCCGGAGCTCCTGTGGGTGGAGAACTCCTAACCACTTCCAGATGGATTGACAAATGCTCAAATAAACAAAATATTTTAATGTGCCTCAGTTTATATTTTTACAGCACATTATTACGAGATTATACTGTCATAGTCTATAAAGACGCTCAAAAACATTACATGAAATATCTTACTTATCTAAAGGTGTATTAAGGTTAAAGCGACCTGGAATTTTTCTCTTTATCCCTTCATATCCTCTCCCCACTCTTTACCCAGCTCTGAGCTCCAGGAACTGCTCTAGATCTATGCAATAACCAGGTTCCTCTGCCCTGTGGCTTCCTGTAGGGTCTGGAAGTCCTCCATAGGAGATCAAAGGCTAGGATGGGGTGTGATTTCCCATAGTTCCTCCCCCAGATGCCATTACTGCCTGCACACTCCTCATCCAGGAGTCCTCCCTAAAGCCACAGCTACACCGTCTGGTTTAAAGTAACGACACCCTCTTATGGCCCCCACAAACTCTGTTGAGCAAGTTGCTTTAGTTGTCTAAACTGTCTCTGAAAAATTAGAATAATAATGGCAGTTACAGGAAGTGCTAAGAGAATCCAGTGGAATGTTGATAAAGTGCTTGACAGAATGTCAGGCACTCAGGAGTCCCCAATAAATGGCAATAATTATTGATTTTCATTAAAGTATTATATTCACACATCAAAAAATAAATGGGTCAGAATTAAGATACAGGTCCTCCCTGGTGGTACAGCGGGTTAAGTGCAGCACTATGAAGCTATCCGCAGCCACTGCAGCAAGAGTCCGATATCCGGCCAGGGAGATTCCCACATGGCGCAGGAGACCTCTCCTGCCTCGCCCACTACTCCCCTCAGCAGTGTATTTCAGTCAATCTGCCTGTTCTGCTCCTTACTCTGTCTCTGGTGAATCCTTTCACCACCCCACACCTCTGGCCTATACTCCAGCTTGTATGCATAAATAACTAAATCTTAAAAAAAAAGAATTAAGATACAACTCAATAGGGGAAAAGCAAGCAATCCAATTAATAAATGTGCAGCAGATATGAATAGACATTTTCCAAAGAAGACACATAGATGGCCAACAGCACATGCGTGCAAAGGCCCTCAACACACTTGTCATCAGACAATGCGTATCATCACACAATGAGATACCACCTCACACCTGTTAGGACAGCTGTTATTTAAAATATAAGAAATAACCTGTTGCCAAGGATGTGGGAAAAAAGAATCCCTTGTGCACTGTTGGTGGGATGTAAATTGATACAGCCACTATGGAAAACAGTACACTGTTTCCTCAAGAAATTAAAAATAGAACCACCACATGATTGAAGAATTCCACTTCTGGACATCTATCAGAGGAAATTGAAAACACTAACTTGAACTCTGTCCCCCAAGGTCACTGCATAATATGTACAAGACATGGAAATAAACTAAGTGTCCACTGATGGATGGAGGAGTAAAGAAAATGTGAAATATATATGTATATGGTATATTTTCTATATTATGTATAATGGAATTATATCATTATTATTCACCCATAAAAATGAATGAAATCTTATTATTTGTAATCTTACCAACATGTACGGACCTTGGGAACATTATGCTAAGTGAAATATGTAAGACAGAAAAAGACAAATAATATATAGATGGAATCTAAAACAAACATACAAAACCACCAAGCTCACAAATATAGAAAACAGATTGCTTGTTGTCAAGATGGGGGGTGGAGGGGGGAAGGGAGGAGTGAAATGGGTGAAGGTACTCAAAAGCTACAAACTTCCAGTTACATAATAAATGTCATGGAATTGAATGTATAGCATGCTCATTATAATTAATAATATCGTATTACATATTTTAAAGTTGCTGAGAGAGTAAATCTTGAAAGTTATCTTCTGAAGAAAAACAAGTTTATAAGTGTAGGGACAGATGTTAACTAGACTTATTGTTGTGCTCACTTTGCAAGAGACAGGAATCTGGAATCATGCTATGCACCTGAAACCAATATAATGTTAGATGCCAATTATATTGCAATAAAAAAAGAGAGAGAGAGCACAAGAATGTTGGTATTATTTCAAGAACTTTATGGCCAATTCTACCAACATTATTTTCTCTGGGTTCTTCCCCTTAAATCAGTACACTGCAGTACATTAGAGCATTGATTTTCATCCTGGGGCAATTATGCCTCCCTGCCTCTGACAATGTCTGGAAAGATTGCTTATTGTAACGTGGTGCAGAAGGGAGGTGTACTGCAGGCATCTAGTAGACAGAGGTCAGGGAAGCTGCTAAACATAGTATAATACACAGGACAATCCCCCAAAACAAGAATTTTCTAGTCTAAAATATCCATGATCCAATGTTTGAAAAACTCGACATTAAGGGATGATTTTAGGGTAATGTTTGGGGGACACAGAGAGTGGGTTGTCTGTGAACATTAATGTTGAGAACTTGGACCTCCCTGGTGGTGCAAGGTGTTAAGTCTCAGCACTAACAAGCTATCGCTAGCCATTGCAACATGAGTTCGATCCCCAGCCAGGGAGATAACCCACCTGGCACAGCAGACGTCTTCTGTCTCCCCGCTGCCCCCGCCTCAGCAGTGTGTTTCAATCTGCCTGTTCTGCTCCCCACTCTGTCTCTGGTGAATCCTCTCACCCCCTATACCTCTGGCCTATATCCCAGCTCTTGTATGTGTAAATAAATTTTTTAAAATATCTTTAAAAAAAAATATTGAAAACTCTATTTAAGTGAGGTCAGGTAGCTAGAAACTGTTCAAACACTCAGACATCAGCAACTACAGGACCACCACGCCATGTGTCCGATAGCTTCCCCCTCCAGCAGAGCTGAGAGGGACATCCCAGAGGTCACAGAAGATGTGTTAAATTTGGATTCAGGGAAGTGCACTAACCTATCTTCTCTCTCCTCTGCTGTTTTGTTTCCAAATAAAGCCTATTTATTGTCATAATAACTAATTGCTTTTGTTTGAGGTCAACAAGACCAGCCAACTTTATATTGAACACACTCTCTAGCCATGTAGGGGGTGATGACGAGTATTTTTCTAACATCTCAATACTATCAGGAACTACTTTTCATACAAAGGCAAATCCAACAACAAAAAAAAACCCTAGTCATTCAGAAGAAGTTTTAACCAATGAAAAACTCTTAAGACTTGTACCATTAAACAGCAAAGTGAACTGGTACATATACCAATTTGAACAATGAAAAAACGGAGAAAGCAAGTAAGCAAATTGCTCATCATCACGAAAAATAATCACAATACAAATTCCCTCAACGATTCACTTTATTTTCCCGGCCGCCCACTCCAGTCCACTCGGCCTCTTCCCTAAATCCTCTAACAGGCCCTGCATCTTCACTGAGCTATGTCACTCGACACTTATCCCGCCATTTCACAGCTTACAGGTGCACAGATCCGTTAGCAGTCAGTCAAAACAGTGTTTCTTTGGAGTATTTTTGTTTTTGCTTTTGTTTTGGTTTGTTTTTTCTTTTGGCAAAGAGGACAGATAACTCCTCTTCCTACTTTTTTGTGTTACTTCTATTCATGTTAGTACCAAAACTGTGTCTGAAAGAATTCCTCATGATTCGGTTATTTCAGCTTTTATTTAAAATCATCCTTCCTCTCACATCCACCCAGGCTCCTTATACACATTCTTCACAGGACTCAGAACCCACAGGAAGTTATCCATGGGTGTCTATAATGGAAAACAAATCAGGTGCAAACCATAGGACTCCATGCTGAACTCAAAATGCCTGCTTCCTTCTGAAGATGAAGTCTTTGTTAAGAGGTCAGGCTTGAATGCCTTTCTCCCTCTGTCCTCAGAAAGCATTCTCCCCCAGGAAACGTCCTCAAGCCTTCAGGCAAGGAGCAAACAGTGCCCTGCAGGGTTTCAGACATGCCCAGACCTGCCTGCACCCAAGATGTTAGACTCTAGCCAGGCCGTAGCTAAAAAAAGCATTTATCAAACTTCCCCCTGACTTGTAATCAAAACCATTAGGTTCCTCTCACCCTGATTTGGAAAAATTGGTTAGGAGACCAAGTTTTTGCCTACCAAACTCTTTATTAACTTCAGTCCTTTTCAAACAATCAGTATCCAAATGTTGAATTCCATAAAAAAGTAATACTAGAATAGAAATCTCTCTGATGAACATATTCAATGGCATCTACTCAGAGACCAACTATTCAAATGATTTTGCAGGTAAGTAGTTTCATGGAAACTGATACTTATTATGCAACTTTAGGGAAAAATACAATAAAACCCCATTATGAGATGCCTTCCTATATCACTAATCCAATTATACTGTGGGACAAAATTGTGTTTCTGTGTTAAAATGCAATATACTTTATTTCTCCTCCTATGATATAGAAAGTATGTCGAGTTATTTTCCTTGGTAAAAGTGACTTAATGGTGATGAATCACACTTGACTATCTTAAAATTAATTCCTGATATATTGCATCATTTTTAAATACATGAAATAAGAGCAAAACCTATTTTTTGTATTGAAAAACTCCCATTTCCTATTGCTGTGTTAATGTGCAGAACAAGAGCAGTTCGTATATTATAATTACATCTTTTCTATATAGATTCAGCAGAGGATATGCTAAATTTTAGAAGCTCAAACAGAAAGACCTATGAATAATTTTAGAACCACAAAGATGAAATGAGGGAGTGAATATACAAAGAGGTGATACTCAGGGTTGCTCTCGGGCTTTGTCTCTTAGAAATCACCAGAAAGGCCACATAAAACAGGACACTGCACACAACAGCAGATGACTGTCTATGATCCAGGAATCTGGAGATGGTACTGCTGCCCAGCTTCAAAAAACCCAGAAAGAGGACTGCACAAGTCTTGCCTTCTAAGAAAGAATGCTCTGCTGTGTAATACTGTGGATTGAAGAGCAAGGTGGCATTTTAGCAATTTCACAAAAATGGAAAGTTTTTAGTAAACTGAGCCCATGTGCTTCCCAGGGTCAGCTAACGTGACTCCAAAAACCATTCTGCTCTGTTAAACATGCATGAAGAAGTTACATTTTGTGTAAATGAACTTCACAGCATGATTAGTGTTCTTTCAAGGAGATGGCTTATTAAAAAGGTTTTTCAACTTCACATGTTCACATTCTTGAAAGACGAATGGATCCTTCATTAAAGAGATCACAGCTTTTCAGGTGTCATGCTTGAAGACACACAATGAATTGGTCATTAAGGAAATTCACCCACGCAGAAAGGACAAGAGAACAACTGGTCGGCTCTTCTAATGACACAAACAGTGTTGGCAGAGCTGCCTTACAGGCTGGCTTAGAGTTGCAGGACAAGCATTCATCCCACAGACATAACGAACAGGCAAAATAGCCAACCACCTCGAAGCTAGCACACAATCTTTTGGAAAAAGGTTGCATACTGGCATCTTTCATCAAAACATCTGTTCAGGACACTGCACACAGTGCAGTGTTACGGACGTTAACTTCTATCCCATCCTAGTTCTTTTAGTCTTAAAACGTTCCAAATCTTAGATATAAGTCAAAGTCCTCATACTTAAAGAACTCATTATTTTCTCATTAGAGCACAGGCATTTCTGAGAATGCACCTTTGAGACTATTTAATATTTTGAAATAGAAATGCATATTGTGCTATCTTAATTGCCTCATGTGGATGTGTTTACCTTAGGCTGAGTCAGTTTTTATTTTCTTACTAGTAATGAAAGACACTTGACTTACCCATTGTGTCCAGTTAATCAGGCCTTACCATGAAGCTCCAAGGAATGAGTAAATCTCTATCCCTTCATCTGAGATTATCTAAATATTTCTTTTCTTTTTTTTTTAAATATATTTTTTTTATTGTTACTTATGTCTTTTACATTTCGTATTCCCCTTGGGTAGCCCACCACCAATTCACCCGTGATCCATCTCCATGGTCCCTTGTGTTCTTTTCTATTCCATTTTGTGCCCTTTTCCTCCCCTCCCCCCGCCCCTACCCGCTGAGTGTCTCTCTATTTGGTTTCCTTATAGTCCTGTTATAAGTTGAAAGAAAGAGAAAAATATCGAATGGTTTCACTTATATCTAAATATTTCAACTCAACATTTTTCTGTATCTGGCTGAAAGGGAGACAAAACCCAGGGAGGAAACCCAGTTTCTGGTGGCAATTTCACAATACCTTTCTCTGCCCCTTTACCACCGTCCCGAGGAAAAAGCGTCGGTAGAGGATGTTCTTTCAAGGAGAAGCTGACAATTTGCTAAGCCTGTGTGAAAGCACTCTGGTAACTTCCCGATTAATTTTGAAATGTTTTTTCTCACCTTGTGGTGCTTCAAGGCCAAATGAGCCTTCAAGGAGGTCACAGGAACGTAAGAACATGAGAAATGCCATAATAGGTCAAATTAATGAGCCAGTTCACCTGATCTGCTTTCTCTGAGAGTGGCAACAAGGTACATTTTGTGCAAGCCGTGAACTTCAAAATATTTGAGGCTATATAAGCAGGAGCATTACTTAGATCAGGTATCTTTTTCAAATGTCCATGGTTTCCTTTATTAATAGATAATGCACTGTCACCAGTAAATTTAACTAGACCCATCTGATGAGATTTTAATCAACACTATTTTCTTGTAAAATAAGCTTTTTAAATTTGTTACTTTAATTTAGCCTAAATGGCCTGCCTCACATTCCCTAGGGTTCCTAACTGAAGTGTGTGGGGAACTGGTAGACCAGTAGCTGTGATCGCGTGCACACCATCTGAGGTCTCTATATTAAGTTGATTAAATGTTTGAATCCACTCAAATGGGTGGTTATTGCCCAACTTCAATCCCTAGCACTTCTTGCCATGTTTTTATTGAACCAGTAAGTTCCTTGATAGCCCACGTAAATATTTTCTGTTAGCCTATTTCCTTCTTTCTACCAGAAAGAGCAATGATCAGGATTCTCCTTACAAAAAGGACCTTGACCTCCAAGGAAGCAGAATGTGCAGCCAACATGGGTCCATAAGCAACTGGGCTTGTGGAAATGTATTTTTAATTGACAATAACTGGGCAATGTAAAAATCCATTGAAAAGGCAAGAATAAGGAAAAAAAATAAGTGATATATTCTTTTATCCACAAGAATAAAGTGACTTTGGTACCAAATCTGTGGCCTGTTTCCCATAAAGGAAATACAATGAAACAAAATGACATTTCATCAGCTTAAAAGGAAGTTTTTGGTCTAAAAAGGAAGGGAGGGGCTCCCTTGTCTTGAGCTGTAGAAAGGTCCACATTGTGATCTCTCAGTGCTGGCTGAACACCTTGTATCTTGCTTCATTTCTATAACAATTTTAGTTAGTCTAGAAGAAAATGGCTCAACCTTAGAGCCAGAAAGGACCTGAGATTTTTTTTCTTATTTTGTAGATAAAGAAACTGGAGCCCAGAGAATTTAAATGACTTTCTTTCAGACACACAGTTGTTTTATTGGCATAACTGAACTTCAGACTGACATGTGGCCACCACCAGGCAACCATGTTCCAGGGCTACGGATGGGACAACTTGGGTTCACTACCAGGATAACGTCTTCTTTTCAACAAGACTTTCTAAACTCACACAACACATGTACTTTTTAGTGAGTAATTAAAAAAGCAAATGCAAACCAAATACACCCAAATCCTACCTTCATTTCTCAACCTACTGAGCAATCCAATAAATTATTTACTTTGGGATTACTTGAGTTAAACAGCATTCCCTGCATACTGTATGAGATGTCTTTGATTTCAAACTTGTTTTAAGTAAATAGCTCTATGAAAATAGAATGGCCTTAACTTTCAGTTCTGGGAATAAACAAATAGTCTCAATCAATGACGTTTAGACATCCATTTAACATTTTTCAAGAGACTAAGAAAAGAAATATTTTCATGCCGACAACATTAAGTCAGAAATAGCTTTTGGCACATGTTTAACTTGGTCTTTTCAAAGGTTGTGGGAAAATATGGGGGGGAAATCTAAGCAAAATTAGCAAGGCTACCATGACGACAGCAAGAACTCAGAGGCAGAGTTTCAAGTTTGAAATCTCAGAGCCAAGGGTCCCTAGGACAATTCATCAGGGAAGAGGCATCAAGGATAAAGAGAATTTTGCTAAGTGGACAGACAGTGAAACAGATACTTATTGTAATGGATTTCCTATGGAATGAAATTTATCAAAAGGGTACTGTTTTTTACTGTACTGGACTCAATGTGGAAATAAATGTCCTACATTTTTTATTTCTGTGGGCTGTCACTGGTTTTTGTTTAATGGACACAAGAAATTGCATGTTTGAAAGTGAAAAAAAAATACATGAGAAGTGTTAATTAATTGAGTTTGTCCCAATGACTGAGTTGGGATCCAGGAGTGGCCACTGGGTCCCAGAGAGCTTTTTCTATCACAGCTTGTTTTTTTTTTTTAAATTTAAATTCTAAGTCATAAATACTTACAGTCTTTAATTCAATCAGCAAATTTTTATAGGTAATTACTGTGTGCTGGTCTTCTGTAGTTGTTGGGAATACAGGACTGAACAAGAAGGAGAGCAAATGTTACACCCTAGTTGAATGAGGCAAGAACAGAGAAATAAACAAGTAAATCAATATATAAACAAGAAAATGTCTAGACAGAAAGACCGACAAGTGCAAAGGCCTTGAGTCAGGAAAGTTTGGCAAGAGTCAAGAACAAGAGGAGGCAAATCTACTCCAAAGGGAGTGTACTCTGTGATGATGATGAAGGGTTCAGACCATGGTAGGAATGCAATGGGAATTTTCCGTTCCTGTCTCCAACTATCTACTTTTCATACAACTGTCAGAATAATCTAAAAACATCACCTCTCATTTAAATTATTACAGTAGAGAGAGATTCTCTATTCACAGTGAATATTGAAGATAAAACTGCTAAGACACAGTGATGACTTGGATGTGAGACATAAAGGAAAAGGAAATATAACAAGGTCTAGGTTTGGGTGCAGAGCAGTGAGTAAATGACAAGATGGGGAACAAACTTGAGAAAGGACATATTAGCTTTAGGGAGTCCATTGGACATCCAAACAATAACAATATGGTCATTAAATAGTTGAATGTATAGTCCATAGTTTGAGAAATGGGCTGGTGGTCCAAATGTGGATGCCGTCAGCCTGCAGCTGACACAAAGCAATGGATTCACAAGAGATCACCTGCAGAGAATGGGAGAGAACTTACAACATAGCTCTGGGCCACTTCAACATAGAGTAGGGAGGAGAGGAGTCAAGGAGCTGAAAAAACAGCTCATAAGTCACAAAATAGGATCAGTTTGATAATTAGAATGCCCAGTACCACATAAGAATAATAGCCTCTAATTGCATTCAAAGAGAAGACACACACATATATATAAAATCGCTTTATGGAAAATTTGCAGATGGGGATCTAATCTTAATTTCAGTAATTCCCACGAAATAACATCCCGTAAATTATCTGGATGTCATAAGAAGTTAAGAAATGAAGTGAGTTTATCTTCATTTTCTCACTCCTCTCCTCTCTCAAAGCTGACTGCTCCTTCACCTATTTTCTGGGGTTGGAGGACAAAGGGGAAGCAGCAGAAAGGAGAGACAAGGAAAGTAGGAAAGTGCTTACAAGGTTGTGCTGTTGTAAGCTGAATTCATGCCCTTGGTTGGGAGGATACCGCAAGTTGTCTCTTCTAAGGGATTTCTTCATGGCTTCCTTGGTGAGTCCACAACACTCATGAAACTGCATTTCCCTTGAACAGACAATTCTAGCAGTTCCTTCATCTATTCTGAGTATCTCCAGATTCTTTTTTTAATTAAATTAACATTTTATTATAAAATTATATACATTTCAGGTGTGCATCACTGGAAGCATTATGTATATATACTAAATTAAGTTCACCTCCTAAAGTCCAATTCTCTTTCACCATACTTTTGTCTCATTTGTCCCAAATTATTCACACCCCTCCTCCCTCCTTCTTGGTAATCACCAACTGGTCTTATAGTACCAACATTTATTTTTGTTTTATTTAGTTCATCTGTTTGTTTGTTTATATATACATACATACACACAAACATATATTTGAAATTATATGGTGCTCATCATTCTGGGTCTTCGCTTATTTCACTAAACATGATTCCCTCTAGATTCCCTCCAGATCTATTCATGTTATTGCAAATAGCAGGATTTCCTCTTCATTATGGCTGAATAGTATTTCATTATGTACATAAGTTATATGTTCTTTATCCATTCTTCAGTTAATGGGCACGTAGGGTGTTCCCAGTTTTTGCCTAAGGTAAATAACACTGGTCAATAGTGAGATCATTACTGACTTTAAAAGGCCCTAATCTGTAGTATCTTGGTGTGCTGAACATGAATATAACCCTGAAAATTTATTTGCTCTCGTTTCGAAGATATTTCGTATAATTCATTTTATATGTTTCACTGTGTAAATTTATACAGTAGGGCTGCAACAACATCCTAAATCAGCCTAGAATGATGCAATATTGCATCGCATTGCATAATAACATCACGCACACATCATCCAGAGTTGATTGTATCATCGTCTGATGCAATGCAATACTACTGCCAGGCGGCTGTGAAGTAAGCTGATGTCAGCAGTGCACTATACAAAGCCCTGTCGGAAAGGTTGAGCATTGAAAAGATTTCAGACTTTGTGCGAGACAGTTTAAGCTACTGTTCCATAGAATTGTTATTATCTTATCCATTTAGGCACAATACAGAACAATAATGCCTCGAAAGTGCATTAATAGCATGGACAATTTCTGTTCTATTTGTGGGGAAGTGACATTTGCCAACCAGAAGAAAAGGATCACTTCTCAAGTGAAGAAGGCTTATCATCTTTACTTCGGATGTAAGGTTGGTGACCAAGACAAGCCTTGGGCCCCACATATATGCTGTGCTACATGTACAACACAGCCTTCACAGTGGTTCAGTGGCAAAAGACCATTAATGCTGTTTGCAGCCCCCATGGTGTGGAGAGAGCCAAGCAACCACATAGAAGACTATTACTTCTGCTTGGTTCCTCCTCTTTCCAGCAGAATAATGAAGCAAAAGCAGTCAAGAATAGCCTACCCAAACATTCCATCTGCATTGAGATGACCAGTTCAACAACTTGCTGCAGGGTGATGTGAAACAAGCATGGAATGCTTTTCGCCTAGTGTCTACAAACTTTCTTGGGAATGTTAGGGCAGAAAACTACAAGGAACTAGTAGAAGACATGCTGATGCAGTATCAGAAACTTGGCTGCAATACATCGCTAAAGATCCACTTCCTTTATTCCCATCTGGATGTCTTCCCTGAAAACTGTGGTATGGTTAGTGATGAAGATGGCGAACGTTTTCATCAAGATAGCACATCCATGGAACAAAGATAATACAATGCTGGCTGACTACTGGTGGACACTCCCCAGAGATGCTCCTGAACAGCTGTATAAGAGACAAACGAAGAAATCTAAGAAGTAGTCTATGACTTGATTTTTTACAGGTATTAACTGTAGGCCTATTACTACTGGCATGCATTTTGTGATGTAAACATCAATTTATTGCAGATTACAAAAAAAAACTAGAGCCAAAATTAGAATTTGACTATCATATTCATGCTGAGCACATACAAATTGATAGGAAATGACTAATTTTATTTCAGTAATATGACTTTTGTAAAAATTTGTTGACCAGTGTAATTTACCATCTCCAAATTCTTTTCAGTTGAAGCCCTTTTAATCCAACTAGGTCAAATCAACAGTGCTCCTAAAGCAGACTTTTTCCTTACCTATGGCCCTGAACAAAACCACAAGAAGCACTCCTGCAATCTTTGCCCAAACAGACTATGGTAATGTAGTCAGACCTTAGGTAGCATCAATTTTTCTACACTTCAGTTTTCTGAACCTTCTCTGCCTATTAAATTTTCAGCATGGGGTCACACACCTGTGTTCATTAAGACATCATCATGCTTGGGCCACCCTAGTGGTCCAGGGGTTAAAGACACAACTGTCAAGCTATCACCATTACTGCCAATTGAGTTTGACCCCCAGCCAGGGAGCTGACACACATGGCAGACCTCTCCTGTTTCACCCACTGCTCCCCTCAGTAGCACATTTCAGTATATCTGCCTGTTCTGCTCCCCACTCTGTCTCTAGTGAATCCTCTCACCCCACCCCACCCCACACCTCTGGCCTATATCTCAGTTCTTGCATGCATAAATAAATAAATATTTAATTAAAAAAAAAAGAGGGCCTCCCTAGTGATGCAAGGGGTTAAGTCTCAGCACTATGAAGCTATCAGCAGCCACTGCAGCACAAGTTCGATCCCCAGCCAGGAAGCTGACCCACATGGCGCAGCAGATCTCTCCTGTCTAGCCCGCTGCTCCCCTCAGCAGTGTACTTCAGTGGATCTGCCTCTTCTGTTCCCCACTCTGTCTCTGGTGAATCCTCTCACACACCCCCACACACCTCTGGCCTACACCGCAGTTCTTATATGCATTAATAAATAAATCTTTTTTTTAAAAAAGACATCATCGTGTTCACCAACTGGTCTCTTTGAAGGTCTTCTCAGACACCTGAGAAGGGAGGTAGCAGAGGGAGGAAGACAATTCATCACACATGGGCTTCTCTGTTCAAAGGAATCCCCAAATTCTGCTTATTAATCTGACCTCTCTATACTCTCAACATGAATATAAAGTTTAAGGGTATTTAAAATTTAAGTAGCACTTTTCTAAAACTCCTTTGGAAATTCTGCATATGGTCTAGCACCTACTTTGGAATGCATCTATTTTATAATAGTACTCAACTAAAATAGCAAACTTAAATCTTAATGCAGATTTTTTTTAACACAGAATAATCTAAAGCAAGCTCTTAGGTTGATGTAAATGATCAAGAGGGGAAGTTGATACCAAATGATCTAGAAAGAAAGGGAGTATAATAACTATGGAATGAAAAGTTCTAGATTAGGAAAGAAAGATTGTGGTCAAGCACGCTAGGAATCAGTGTCCCCAGTGAAAATTTTCAAATTTTAAGTATGTAATTTGATCTCATTTTTATAACTAAAACAAATAATGGCACTTGCACCCATATGAACTAGTAATCAATAAGCCTTTACTCTCTTTATGTCAACAGTTCTAGGGTAATAGAAGTATCCAAGTATTTTAAAGACATTGTAAGTATTTAATGAGATGTTTTTTAAAAATTTTACAATTTTACAACAAAATTACAATTTCCTATATTGAAAAATATTTAAAAGTTTCACATTTAAAAAGCTTCATATTTCAAAGCTTCTGCTGTAGGAGAAAACCAAAATTGGTACAGACCTATAATCCCTGATCTGAAATTCCAAAATCCAAAAGCTTTGGAAAACATCAGGGTCTTTCATAAATTTTGGTAAAAAAAAAAAAAACTTTGACCTGAAGACAAACTATTTACAGTCTCTCTCTTAGTGAGAACATTCACATTTGCTGGGAAACTATTCATCTGTTTGGGTATGAGGTTTTGTCCCAGACGTCACTGAGAGTATTATATAATGTATAGCATATGCACAATATTAATTTTCTAAAGCTGAAAGGCAGGTAAAAATTCATAAGCATTTTTGACCCCAAGATTTTGAGATGGGAGACTGTAAATCTTTCATTTGTTTAGATTGTAAACATTTTAGTATAAACTAAAATGTAATAGTTTTGTGAACTGAAGACTCCTTAAACATTTAAGGAAGTCCGAATTTATGGACTTCAGCATAAAGCAGAAATTCTGCCTTGAAGAAAACAGTAAGACAGCCCTTTCTGTAACTTTGTCTTACCTATATCACCAATAAGATGCAGAGACTCCAAGGAGCAAATTAAGTCAAGATATAGTGCACTGTCTCCAAAGCAAGCCAGTCTTTTCTGCTGGCTCCTTTATTTCAACTGGTTTACAACATTAAGCATGATAATAACCATAACACTCTTAGAAGTCATTTGACCAAGCAAGCCTTCAGATCCCTGGAGTTCAAGTACAAGTGCACAGTAAATCTATTGTAATAATTTGGAATATACATTGCAAATACAAAGAGAATCTACGTTTACTCTACCTTTAAAAATCATATCTTAAAATCACTGCAAAGAGGATAAAGACTATGGTACACAATCCTATCCTCAAGGAATACTGGCTGACCATCAAAATACCTCTTGATACCACAAATCCGTTTTAATCTTTAAAAAGTTCTGCACTTGACCAAAAAGGCTTTCAATAGCAAGGGAGCTGAAACTCAAGCTGTTGCCCATTGTTTTGGAGTCCTGCATCACTCACTGAGTTACCCTGTCTGGAAAATAACACATTCTCCTGTCCGAGAGTCCTGACGATGCAAATGTCTGATTTCTTGTGGTTCAATCTGACTCACAGTTAAAGAGAGCAAATATAGACATAGGTAAATACTAGATAATATTTTCAACCTGAGATGTAGGAAACAACAATAAAATACCTTTTAAGGACAGATAACCTACTGGAGCTGAAAAACGTACATGTTGCAACTCAGTACTGTTTTATTCATTCCTTTGGAAGTTTGCGGTGGAAACAGAATTTTTTTTGGTGGGTGTGGAGTGGTAACATTTATCTGAAGGGGTGTGAACCTATTCCCCTAAGTCATATGTAATGTTGTAAGCCAACATTACTTCAATAAAGAAAAATACAATTAAAAACAAAGAAGAAAAAATAATAACACTTAAAAGTAGGAATCCTGCTTAGAAATTGATAAACGTTCTAAAATTTTATTAGCACTTATGTAAAAAACCAAATGTAGCCAAACGAGAAATGAGGAGGAGAAAACAGCACACAAAACAAAAACAAAAACTAGCAGGCAAGCATAAATAAGAGACATTCTACAGGGGAGGGGAAGGAAGAGGGACCAAAATGTGAGAAAAGCACCTAAGGGACTCTGGTGATGGTTCATGGGTGATTTGGTGGTGGGAAACCTACAGGGAATACACACTAATGTAAAGGATATAAATTTTAAAAAATTCATATGTATAGGGGTCAGCCTGCCTCCTAAAATTCTATGTGCACAGAGTGGAACAGAAGTTTATAATAGAGGCCTCTGGCACAGGTACTAATTACATTTTTTTAAAGGGTCATAGAGAGAGCGCCCCATGAAAATATTCCCTTGATGCCTGTATCTCTGTGTCCCAAATACTTTTTTGTAAGGTGATTAATACTTGTTTAGGTCTTGTTGATCAGCTTTATTTTCTGCATGAATCTCTATCAATTATCAACATAGAGAAAAAGAAGATAGGAAAGGGAAGAAGATGAAACCAAGATGAAGAAAGTAATGGCCCATAAAACTCTCCCACTCACACTCTAATCAACCAACGTAAACACTAATGATGACTTTATCCTGAGACGCTGGGATGGCGAGGTCATCTCCTCTCTCATTCTGTTTGTCTTGTTATGTTGTTGTTTAGTCTATGTTTTGATTGTTTTACAGATTCTGCACCCTCCTGAGAATAAGCATTTCATCCTGTTTTTGAAATTTTGGTATTTAAAATGGATAAAACAAATACCCACAGAGGCTTAGGAAATAATGTACTAAACATCTTTATCAAATATGGCTAATAAGAAACAAAAACTAAGAGTTTCTCAAATGAAAAGATATGTGATTCGCACTGAGTTTTAGGTTTTCAAACTTTAAATCATTTTTCAAAGGTATGAAATGACCAAATGTACTGTAATAATATAAAAACCAGAAGCTATTGTCCAGAGTTTTTTTGGGGGGAGGTGCGGGGGAAGTAAAATCTGCTTTTCTAGCTTCCTTCAAATGTCTTGACAAAATAATGATATGATTTAAGAACATAAAGCTTGCAACTCACTGGGCGCAATTTCTGTTTTCATAGACCTGATGTGAGATGGAATTGTCAGAGTTCCCACTGCATAGTATCACGGACGGTATCTCTAAAGTTAGGGCTATTCCCCAAATTCTTAAGTGGGAAATGCTTGTTTCAGCTAAGCGCATTAATTTTGGCTTAGAGTTTACTGTCCTCTTCATAACTAAAAATATTTTTAAAAATAAAATAAAAAGGCAGAACCACTGGAAATAATGAAAGCTTCCATTCGGTGATGACCCTTTTTGGCTTAACTAACTTAAAAGGAATGCCAAAGCTCTCAGGAGGTACTAGACAGCCAGAATGTCTCTTCAGCTCCCTTGGGGGACTAGCCAGCAACCTTTCACATACCTTGTCCCTTTTCTCTCACTGTAATCCTTTCAGATTCTATTTAGCAGTGTGTCTAATTCATTCTCCCAGCTAAGCGAGACTCGCCCCGAGTCACTGCCTATTTCCTCTCTTGCTGTGAGGACAGACACAGCGCTGTAGCGGCTCCTTGGTGCTACTGATTATCTCCTTAGACTGAGCACACACACACGTCTAGCCAGCCCTGTGCAGCCAGGAGGATGCAGCTCCCTCCAGCAACAAGCCCTAATAGAGTGGTAATAAACAAACCGGGGAGGTAACCCAGTAACAAAAGGGAGCATCTCCCAAGCTTCAAAGTCCCCGAAAACCAAAAGCATTTATGAGGTAGTTCCTATTTGGGACTTTTTAACCAGAATTTTGGATAATATTTCATAATATAGAAGCTTACCCCAGTACCCTTTGTCTACTATTTAAGCATCATTATTGCTGAAATTAAAAAGAAATTAGAGAATAAAGGTCTGTTCTTTATTAAGAAAATTATTGAGAGTATATCCATTTTTTGACCTCACTACTCATTATATGTCCATTAAGGGCATTACTTTCCACTGGCATATTGGTCACTTTAATGCTAAACTTTTGCTCAAAAAAGCATACACCCACATTTTTTTTTTTAATTTATACTAAATGAAAAGCATTTTACTCTGGCTTATATTTCCTTAAGCCAATTTTGAAAATAGCTTTTTTATATGTACTCAGGCCAATAAAACCTATCTACCCCTCCAGGGTCATTCTAATCCCTTCCAAAAAACCACTCTCTTAATTGCATCCATGACTGTATTATGATTCCATTTTTCTTTTCTTGCTTGCTTTTTTTAATTTTTGTAATCTGTCAGTGAGTTGACTGACACCAATGAAAAAATATGAATACATCGAGTGTTTTTTAAAAACACTTAAAATGATGTGATTTTGTTTCGTTATGGTTTTTTTTAATGCGCACTCAGTTAAGAAGTGAAAAAAGTATATAAATTTTCAAAAGTAGTCAAGAAAGCACGCAGGAAGAAGCTGTATCTCAACAATTAAAACTGGGCAAACATTTTATTCTATCGTTCCATCACAGACAATAAAAGCAATAGATAGCTATCTAAAAAACCACCACTTGATCATCTTGAACTACACACATAGAAATAAAGCAAGTCATTCACTTCCTGTGCACAGAAATCTCACTTTCCTGTATGTAATAATTCATGCCTTTCCCTGAGGAGTTCAGCACTATTTACACCTGCTGAAGAAACACACAGGTGAGGGAAAGAGGTAGCTTACAACAGTTAAAGAGTCTCTGTTAATTCCTTCCCTCTCCAGTAGAGTCCGCCCTCCCAATTAAAAAAAAAAAAAAAAAAACAGCCCAGCCAGCAGAAAACAAAAGTGTAAATTGTGTGTTTTGTAAACAGGCTGGCCTTCCCAATTACATATCCAGTTATCACCCCCTACGTTTCTAGGGCCATTCACAGAGATCCTAATCCTGTGTCTCCAGCCCAGAGAGAGGACTGTACTTCCTACGAGCCAGACTGAAGTTCATCATGCCATATGACTGGCCAGTGAAAGGTGGGCACAGAGGAAATTGGTCACACCTTAGGAGAAGTTTTAGGACCTGCCTTTTCTTTTCCCAGGGAAGTTCATACCCAAAGCGACTTGGGTTCCTAAGTAATGAACAGTGACTCCCCCATCAGTGCACAGAGAACCTGTAGCCTGAGCAAGAAATAAACTTCTGTGATATTAGAGTCCTTAGGAATTTTGTTTTTTACTGCAACCTAACTTAGCCTCTGACTAACCCTTACCAACACACTAACTCACAGAGAACCAGGACTCCCGCACAGGGGACAGCAAAGGCAGCCAACATCATAACAGATTTCCTCAAAATAACATAAATCAACTATCCCTACAAATCTATAGAAAACCATTTGTTCATTTTAACATCTTGTGTATTTTAAAGTCTTGTGTATTTTAAAAGATACATTACTTTTCATTAAAAGGTAATATTTTTAGTATAGTGAGAATTTTAGCAGTCATGGGGGTTTAAAATAGTTAATAGGTATAACATTTACATTTATGTAGCACCCTACAACAATTTAAATCCATGTCTGATGTTAATTTCATTATGATTGAGGGAGGAGAAACTTCTCAGTTTTACTGCAGATGCTGTATAGGGATTAGTAGGACAATTTAGATGTCTCAGTTATTGAAAGGTACTTTGAAAAATAATAGAAGAGTAAGTGAAAATATTAGACTTAAATGTTCAAAAGGAAATTAAATATTGTATAGAAGAGAGAATATGGTTTTATTCTACATGTTCAAATGCATTATCTGTAAGGAAAAAAAATAGCTGCATGTTAGATTACATGTCAGAATCCTGGAAATGTCTCAAAGAAATCATGTGGATGTTAAAGAGGATTAGCTCAAGGTTTCAGTGTACACGCATAAGAGATGACAGCGTTGCAAATCCCTACTGAACAGTGTGGCTTCATCAGGCCTTCAGGAAAGAAAAATCACAAAGTCACTAAATGCTGTCACCAACAAACTCTAGATTTGATGATGTCATGAAGTGACTGAGCACCAACAAGGTGGACAAATGACACTTCTCAGATGGTACCAGGTAATGTAATTAATAGAAAAATGTGTAAAATTGAGGAAATACTAGGACATACAGCCATCCAATATCATTTAAAATTCAACAGATGCGGCCTCCCTGGTGGCGCAGCTGTTAAACGCTGAGCTGTGGAGCTGTCGGCAGCGGTGATGTGAGTTCGACACCAAGCCGGGAGAGTCCCACATGGTGCGGCAGACCTCTCCTGCCTCGCCCACTGCTCCCCTCAGCAGTGTATTTCCCTGGATCTGCCTGTTCTGCTCCCCACTCTGCCTCTGGTGAACCCTCTCGGGGCCCCATGCCTCTGGCCTGTACCCCAGCTTGTATGCATAAATAAATAAAATCTTTAATAAAAAAAAATTCAATAGATGAGGGCCTCCCTTATGACTAGGGGTTAAGTCTCAGCGCTCTCACTGCTATGGCCTGAGTTCTATCCCCGACCAGGGAGCTTCCCACATGGCGCAGCAAACCTCTCCTGTCTGGCCCATTTCACCCCTCAGCAGTGTATTTCAGTAGATCCACCTGTTCTGCTCCCCATTCTGTCTCTGGAGAATCCTCTCACCACCCCCCAAGCCTCTAGCCTAGACCCCATTTCTTCTCCATAAAAATAAAAATCTTTGTGAAAAAAATTTAATAGAAGAAATATACTTTTGACAAGTATTTGTCCTATACGTGTGGGGGGGGCATGCATGTGCACTTGCTCTACACAATAGACCATTATTTGAAAGTATTTATTGAGAGCTTATTGTATAAGAACTTCCAGACTTGGAAGCAGGGACAGTATAGAGATATTTGTGGTCTCTAAACCTTCTTAACTTATGCCAAGTCAAGCACTCTAAGTCTAAGAATCATGATATATATCCTCTAGGGTATTTTTCAACCTAGCCCATACTTTGATTATTGCAAAGACTTAATAAATACATAGTTGAATGAACAAACAACATCTGAGAATGAATCTCCTCCTCAATGTATTTTTTCTCTATAAGACCTCAGTTTCTGAACACCTGCCATTCTTCATTTGGGAAATTCACACAGCCCCTAAAATAGTTTCCTCTGTTCCACAACTGGATGATTTTGGAAGCGAAACATTCTGATAATTTTATAATAACTCATACTGCAATTAGAAGCATTAACCAATACCATATATAATTGAAAAGTGAATAGCTGAGTTACAAATGGCCA
The DNA here is from genome assembly GCA_004024925.1 of Scalopus aquaticus. Lineage (NCBI taxonomy): Eukaryota > Metazoa > Chordata > Mammalia > Eulipotyphla > Talpidae > Scalopus > Scalopus aquaticus. Next base: position 124,540 of record PVIJ01000412.1, read on the forward strand.
AGAGGAAAAAAAAAAAGGAACATGATTCTAAGCACAAATGATATAAAATATACTATAAGATTTTGAGTCAGTTCATTTCATTGTTAATTTGAAAAGTGATGACAAATATTTGGTAGTTTAGTCTTTCTCTACCTCTACAACAGGGAAAATAACTTTCATGAAGCCTCAACCATACAACTGATGGCATGAGTATGTATGTCATGTGTATGTTTATGTATTTTTTCATTCATTTGTTCCTCACAAGAGCCTTATAAGGGCTGAAAAATAAAACATACTTTTAGGATGTTTTCAGCTGCAAATGCCTAACAAGAAAAACCCACCCAAAGAGGCATAAGGTTTGATTATCGCACATAGCAAGGAGGTTTTGCTGGTTAATTCAGTTGTTCATCAATATACTCAAAGTCCTCAATTTTGTTCAAAAAGTTCTGTTTTGTCTTCATGGCTTCAGAGGCCACATCCCTGTTGTCTGTTGTTCAGGCAGACACAATAACTTTTAACAGAAAAGGAGGTGTGTCTTCCTGAGTGTCCTTTCCTCAGCAGGAAAATCCCTCCCAGAGGCCATGCAACTCACTGCCCCTTCCCCCACCTCCTTCACTAGAAGTTAGGTGTTAGATAAGCTTTATTCAGGCGTGATATGATTCAGGCCTTTGACCATGAATTCAATGTTAATGCATCAACAATGTATATTAAGTAAGGTGTTAAAGATACAAGATTAAGGGTTGGTCTGCTAATGAAAATGTTGTGAAAGAGAGCTAGCAGAAACCAACCCTGTATTTCCCCTGGAGTAATGGCTCAGTATTTGCTAGTTCAACATTCACAGCAACTTGACAGCAAATGGCGAAGAAAATTGTAAAGAAACGAAGATGTGACTAGTTCAAGTCACACAGTCCTAACAGCAAGCTAGACCTCAAATGCGAATCCTATCAGCATTGCTAATGACTTTGGACTTTATCCTGTGACCAAAGGGAAGACACTGAAAACTAATCAGGAGGGAGACACTTGAAAAGATCTTCATTTCTGGAATATCGTTATGGATACAATCTCAAAACAAATTAGAAAGCAGGAAGGTTGAATTTAGGGAGACTGGAGAAGAGAGGTATTGCAATAATCAGTAAGTAAGGAGAGGGGGTGAGAGTAGAGTAGGAAGCCATGGACTAGGACATAAATTGTCTTTCTCTGAGACAACAGAAAGTAGAAACCCACAACAATTTAAAGATTGACCACCAAGATAGGATGTAAAAGGAATACTATATAAAGGGAACAGTGAAGTTTGAGAGGGAAACAGATGGAGGGAAGCAGTATAGAGCTAGAAAGAGAACAGAATGATCCAATTTCAAAATATTGCTGGCTACCAGCTCAGTTTGGCCCATTTTCAGATTCTCAACTGAAAATCTTAGCAAGAACCTAGTTCACAGCCTCTATTAACATTATTACATTAAATTTTAATAAGTGGAAAATGGAATTCATAGGTTTCTCAGTTGTAGCCAATAGGGAATTGACCAGTCTTCTGTGATTTTGCACATCCCCTGCTTGAAACAGAGTTACAAATACAGAGGTAAGCTCTGGGGTACAACATGTAAATGTGTTGATGTCCCTGGAGGACTTTCTGTCCCCAAAGTAATGAATTACAATTGAGTTATAAATATGATAGTTCCATCTGTGATCAACATTAAAATTTTCCTGATATAGTATTTAAAGTAGAAATATGTCCCAAACTACAAAAGCCTTCAGGTCACATTTGAATGCAGGTGAGTAAAATAAGAATTGTGATTCTTAATCTTTACTATCATGTCATATTTCCATTGGAACATTTGAACTGGAAATCCTGTCAAGTCTCCAAGGAATTACATAAGAGAAGTAAAAGAAAAGAGAGAGAGAAATGTCCACATCAAAGAATGGTGAACTTTAGAATGTTAGGAGCATGTTAAACATTTTTCTCTATCAAGCCAGTGTGTTGTTATTCCTAGTTCTTATGACATGGGAACAATCTTAATCATCTCATGATAACAGTGTTATAATACACTCTGCTATACAATACCCAAAACATTAATGCTAATATAATGCTATAGGCAAACCTTTACATGCTACGCATTAGAAGCTGTGCTAGATTTATTATATAGATGAAAATCACACATTTCGAAAACCGTCTGCTATCGTCCATTAAAGTAAACTGTCCTTCAAACTTTTAGCCTCTCAGTTGGTTTACTAAAACCTTTCAGATTAGGGGAAAAAAACTATCATTTAGAAAGATGGTTGATGAAATAAGAGAACCATTCTGGAATATTTTCTAAGTGCTGAAATTAAAAAGAGATATGCAGGAAGTGTGTGTTCAACTTCATTGTTTGTACTGTTGACTATTCTGCACAAGGTTTATGCTGAGTATCCCATAACTGGAATGATATGTTTCTCACATTGTATTTGTCAAAGTAAAGGCTGTAACATAACCTCTACTTCCTTGAAAAGTTTGCTTTTCATAATAGAATTAGCCAGGGTGTTCTTGGTTGGGCAACCTTCCACAAAGGCCCTCGGTTCCATGTTTCTTCCATCTTCCTTGGGGCTCTGCCCTATTCTAGGTCCTTGGCGTTCTTGTCACTCAGCTGATGGGTGATGAAACAGACCATGGTCAGGGTGCTGTTTGTTGATCACACTAGACTGGAAGTTTCTTCTCTTATATTCCATTGGTGAGAATTAATCACACAGACTTGGGGAAAGGTCCTGGGAATGTGCCACTGATGGGCCATAATTTTCCCTGGACAGGACCCACAGACTGTCAGCTTGGTGTCTCTGCCACACATGTGATTTATATTTCTTGTCAATTGACTTTGTCTTTAAAGATCTAAAACCAGTTAACAGAGGAAATCAAATCATCACACGCATTCCATGTACAGTGACTATATTTTTGCTACAGAACAGGAATATGTTATGCTCTCTAATACTAAAGTAGACTTCCATTGCATCTGGGTGTTCATATTGAATAGTGCTAATAATAATATCATTCAAAATGCAGCTGAGAAAATTTTCAGCATGTACAACCTGTCCCACCCCATTTTATACTCTTCCTAAAAGTTCTAAGTTTATGATAAAATAAAAGTCCCCATTTCCTGAACAGAAAGCATAGAAAAGTCAGGTCCTGCTACAAGAGTCTTTAATCCTTCAGGAATTCAGTTAGCATCTTACAGGCTGAGTCCAGCATGACAATAATGTTCTTATGTTTTTTTCAAATCTCACCAAATTGCTGAGATTCATATTGACAAACATAGGTTCCACTAATCAAAACATCATCATTTATTCTGAATATAACTTTAAGCAGTTGTAGTAGAAATCTTACTATTTTTCCTTGACAAGGAAAGTGCTTATAATTTGATTTTCAATAAAGGAGACAGTAAAAATAAGATTTGTGGGAACTCTAAGTATAAAAGTTACCTTGAAACGATACTGAAGCTATTTTAAGTTTTAAAAAAAAAGACCAGGCTCCCATTTAAGATTAAGCAGAGAACTCACAAAAGCATAGCAAAAAGAAAATAGCATTCCTTTGGGGGCTAACAAAAGGAGGCTGAACTTCAGCAATGGAATCAGAAGAAAAGAAACAACGCAAAAAATGTGATGAGCAGATGACCATGATAAATGGCCAATTAATTGGCACGATAATAATTCTTTGAAAGCATAAGAAACAATACAATGAAGTGAGGGGATGTTCTCTGAGATGCTTTCTAATAAACAGCTGGGAGAGGACATCAGGGAAGGATGGCAGGGAGACTCGAGCGCTGAAGGACACACAACATGAGTAGGATAGAAAACAAACCATTTTTTCATTCTCACATGGAAGCTTATCTATAATTCAAATGAAACTCAGGTTTACCAGAAAGCAGAGGTCAAACTTAAGCTATATTTTTGCTTCCATCACATTGTCCTAAAAGTATTTCAAACCTTACTTAGAAAATCTGGATAAAGAAGATTCCATAGAATAATGAAATGCTTCCTCCATGGTCTGCTCTTTTCTTGCAGCCACCTGAGTATACGTCTCATTGGGTTCCTAGCTAGTGTACAAAATGTATTAAAAAGGTTAGTTTCAGGTTAAAAATGGCATTGATTGGATGTCAAGATAACCTTCCTTTAACAACATCGTTTGGCATGCATTTCATTTTTTTTCCATTCAAAATGAGTTAAAATTAATTTTGTCTTAAATTTTTCAGCCCACTTTCTGGGATGATTGGGGCTATTCTGGAGGGCGATGAAGCTGGAGTTGGGAATCACAGGTTTAGTCTTTGGAGAGAAGGTAATTTTAATAACTTCAAAATCATTTCATTAGTGTGTATTTATGGTCTGAATTTTCAAATCCAGAGAACTGACCGTACGCTCCCTCTCCTCTGTATGAAATAGTGGCAAATTGCCACTCTCTGCCACGGAAAGAATTAGAGACGTACAGTGACAGGGAATTATAAACATGAAGAAGGGTACATCATTAAGCATACTACTCAGTACAGATGCATGATCTTCATGTTAAATGCAAAGCTTTCCCTCCTTAAAGTAATGGAAGAATGAATGTATCCTTTCTCAGAATCACCATAGGTAAGCCAGAAGCTGAATGCAATCCAAGAGGGAATGACTGGGAAAGAAAAATGCACTGCAAAATAGGTGCTAGAATCTAACTAGAAAGAGCTGCTTTGTGATATAGCAGCATTACGTGTGATTTTTATTTTGTGGATACTAATAGGACATCAGGTTCCAGAGGTGGCAATATTCACTGGGGACCAGATTCACTCCCTGGATCAAATTAACAGCACATTCTTACAGATTTCTGGAGAAAGATATATAATGCTGTCAAAAACACAGCAGATTCTTAAATCATGTGTTAAAATAATATCCAGCAGTCACAGTAAGAAAAATCTTAAACTGTGATTGTGTGATGGAAGTATTATTTCTGAAATACACAACTTGTTTTCCAAACAAAATGTGTTCTCTATTTAACATTTTTGTATAAAGCCTTTTTAAAAGCACTCTTGGAATCTGTGCAATTCAAAGCAACTTTCACACCTAGTCTGAAAGCTCAGAGCAGCCCTGGGAGCTCAGGAAGGTAAAAATGATATTCCTTTTACTATTTCATAAAGAAAGAGCCAGTGAGCTGACGGATTGTGTGGGTTATCCAAAGTCACAAGGCAGAAAAGTGCCCAATCCAGGAATCAAACCTCTAACAACTGATTCATAGAAATTGGACTGCCGAGCATATGCTTTTGCCTTTCAACATACCTAAGACATGCTTGGTTCAGGCCAACAGAGCCTTAATTCATGCTCACATTGCAAGGTAATAAGTCTAAAATGAATTAAAAAGCATATCATGTCATGGCCTTGGGAAAAAACATCCTCTCTCATTGCCATTACAGAGAAAGACGAAATCATATCAAAGTAAGCTCGACAGTTAAAAGGGAATAGGAAATAAAAAGGAAGAGGCCAAGCAGTGCTGGTGGCAGCTGTCTAAAAAAGAACATCAGCAGGATCAAATAACAGAAGTTTCTTAGTTGATTCCTGAAAGCATAAACTAAAAGTATATATATATTTATCATACACACACTGTAATGCTGAATCTAAACACACAAACACACACACTTGTTTTAGAAGGTATGATTGTGAGCTTCCCACAGGCAGGGCAGATTAAGCACCAACACCAAATGTCTTTGAAGTCTGTGTGGACAGCCACTTCCATGGCCTAGTTTGAGACGAGCCGAAAGCGCGCATCTCCGCACTCCTGGCACGGAGCATGAAATCTCCTCCAGGAAAACCATTTCAGAGGACTCAGGCTCAAATGCAAATATATGATGAGGGAGGCAAAATTTTCATCTAAGTTTACCCATTCATATAGTAATTTTTCAGGATAGCTGGGAAAGAACCAGACATATGGAAAAACACAGATCCAAAGGGATTTATGCGCCTAGGAAGGGGAAGGTCAGCAAATGACTCTACTTGGTTGTAAAATGGTCAATTTATGGAGCCCGGAGAACAGCCATGAGGAGGTATAATAATGAATTACAAAGATCTCAAAGGGCTCCAGAGCAGCATGTTACATAGTTGGTGTGACAATATGCGATAAGTTACCTGTTTATGGAGTGGGAGCACTTTGGACTATGGTGGAGGACCATGGTGTCTTGATGGTGGGTGTGGTGTGGTTGCAACACCTGAAGGGGGAGATCATATACCTCTAAATGAAATACAATGTTGTAAACCAATGTTATTGCAATAATTTAAAAAATATTTCTGAGAGTTCCTCTTCCCCTCACTACTCCTGGCAAGGCCATCATATATCTGGACTCTGCCTGATTGCCAAACTTCATCTGCCATCTTTCACATCTACACAATCCCTACACATATACCCGATATTCCAGCCACACTAAATTTTATGAATACACCATAGTTTTTTATTGCTGGGACCTTTCATTGATTGTTCCTTCTGCCTGGAGCTCATGTGCAAAAACTTTTTGAATTTGGCAATTCATACTCATTGTACAATTCAAAGCATTCCTCCAGGAAGCCCCTACCACAGCTAGATATGCTTCAAGTGCACCATATACAAACAGATCCCATATAGAACTTTATTACACTGAATGCTTTTGAAAATCAAATGAAAACAACTTCAACTTATATTCTAACACTGCACCAATGGACTTACTTAGCTCAAAAGGCACAAAAAGAACCCAAGAAAGACTCTGAAAGAAAGCAATGCAGCATCCCATAATTCAGATAATCAAAGCAGAATAGTTTGGCCTTGAAAACAGAATCAAAATACTTGCAAAGAACCCGTGCACAAGATCCTTCTTTTGTTCTTAGTCTATCTGCAGAACTCTCAAATTTGACCTGTTAAAATATTAAAGTATGGTCAAAAGTAAGGGGGTCTTATAATCCTTCCCATTCTGGCCCCTTAACAGTAGAAAGGAAAATGTAATATGTAGATTAAAGTTGAAAAAATAAGGAATTTTCACCCATTGTGCAAAATTTTTCTTCCCTCACAAAGCATATTTAGTCCAAAAATTCCTCAGAAAATGGTGGAGGGGGTTATTTTGACCTTTGAATTGAAAATATCAGCTTGAAGTTGGGCCTGTAACTTGAAAGTAAATAAACCAAAAGAGTCAAGAGTAAATAGCAATTCACTTTGAAAATAATTAGCTAGAACAGCTGGACTATCAAAGTGACCCTCTTTTCAGGAACAAATTTGAGAAAATGGAAAATATTATAAATTGTTTAATTAGGTCTGGTTCCCTAATAGTTAAGTGTGTTTTTTTTACTTCAATTTGTATGCTTCTATGATGAGTACCCTCCATTTTCTATATTTTATAGAGTACCCAGTATACCCAGGATATTATTTGTAAATTAGTGAATAATGATAATTAATTCACTGTAATTAATTCACTGTAATGATAAAAATGATACAGACAAGGAAAGTGACATACAATGAGCTGACTAATTTGTGACTCTGAACTTGACTATGCAGCTATTTAACTAGAATTCTAGTGAGGCTATGTTCTAAACATAAAATAGACAATGTACGGTAACCAACCATTGAAATAAAATTGTCAGGTGAAAGTGTAAGAAAACTAGTTACTGATGATTCAACATCTGAAATACACACATAAGTACTATGTCTATTGTTGGGTCTATATTTTAAAGTATTGATACACTCCTCTATGAAATAAAGCATTTTATTTCCTCTAGATTGGTTGGGAGTAGATAGAACTGCCAATATGTATACAAAGTAAAAGCTCCCCAAATTTTGTTATAAAGGCCACTGAGGAGAGTGAGTTGTTGGATGACCTTCACCCTTTGGAGACTCAGACTATCTTTGCTTTTCAAGTAGCTCTCTGTATCTTATAGACAGCATCCGGGTTGGAATTAATAGCCTGAACATAGGCATGATTTAATCAAAATGTCCTTGGTGCCCAGTCCAGCATTTCAATTTAAGAATTAAAATCCAGTGTCTGCATTTTAAAAAATCAAATCCATTCTCTACGGAAAATTTTTACAAAACATCTTGGCACCTGCAATGCTGAAAATAGATCCAGCCCTATTTAAGAGAAAGTAACAGCAAATCGGGGATTTGTGCAGTGGCAGTAAAATGCAGTTAAGTGTGGTCGTGCCAGACTTCAGTCTAGAGACGGGGGGGTTTTAAAGCACATTATAAACTTTTGAAATGGAAGGTTATTAGAGGATCAGTTCCCTAACTGTGTGGTTCTAGCAGGCTCTGCTCTGTTGCACTCTTTATTCTCCTGCTGGGAGCTCTGTCTTCTGAGGTGCAAAGCACATCCATCAGCCTTTTCTGGCTGTTAAGGCACTTCATTTATTCCTGTGTTCCCTTCATCTTATTCCCCTGCCTCTGCCCCCATGGACCTCAGAGATCTACGGTTCTCTTTGGCCTCTTAACAGGCATAATGGATCACCAGCTCAACCATCATCACGCAGCCCTTCTTGCTAGGAAATTATTTCTCTCCTGCTTCAAAATGTTCTTTCCTTTCACTTGGCGAATCCCTTTGCTGCTGTGCTTGCTGCGTAGTTGCCTATATGCAAAGAGGTAAAACTTGATCAAAAATGCTGACTTGTTTTTTAAAGTTGTCTCTTGAGTATTTATTGGTTGTCTGATCTTTTCCAATAGACAGAGGTTATAAGCAACGTGAAAATACTTGCTCCAGAAAAATGTGTTATTTTCATCAGGTCTCTATGTACCTAGTAGATTATTACTCAAGTGTTTGGAAAATGGGCTCTATTTTCTTATTAGTATTAAAATTCTCTCATATTGGAAGGCACACTCCTAAACACAGTATCTGTTTTACAAAAAAAAACAAACAACAAAAAACACTCAATTTTATGAACTAGTGAAAATTAAAGGTAGCAAAATTACTGAGATTGCTCAAATCACTGAGATTGACAGTTAATCCTGCTATAATAATGTTTGTATCTATTTCACACTGTTTTCATTCATTAGTGATGAGCTGGCCGGTCTAACATCTCCTGAGAGAACTGAGCTATGCATTACTGAGAACACCGCTGGGTCGGTGGCCAAAAGACCTGAATTCCAGGACTGAGCAAATCTTCTAAATTTTCGGGGCCTGAGTTTCCTCGTCTGTAATAAGAGCAGGTTCTTATTACCATAACTCATGGTAGATCACCATGATGCATTCTAAGCCTCAAACCTTAGAAGAAAATTTAAGCTAACTTCTTTTTACTTTGCTTGACTCTGAGGTCCTGTTGACTTTCTGCTGTAATCCAACGCGCAGGGCCACTTGGAATGAAAACAGTCTAGCCCACAGAGTGCCCCTGAGCATTACGAAAGATTCCTAGTAGAATAAAGATCCCAAAAGAGCCTACGGCTGTAGGGAGAGGTGGAGGGAGGCACCAGAGAACCATGTGCTTCTGGACCAGATGAGGGAATGCTATGAACAGGACTAGGACCTACTCTGGGTAAAAAGGAATTGAGGTACAGGTCGTCATCCATTTTCTCCTAAAAACTGCCTTTTAGGATCAGAGTTGAGGACAAATCTCTCTCAATCTACACCTTTCTCTTCTTTTTCTAGCTTTTCATTACCCTCTTTCTCATGACACATACACAATTATAGCAGAGAAACCATGCCAAATGAGAACATGAAAGTAATTTTTATATGCTGCTGAATGATGAAGATATCTCTTATTTCATTTCTTTCAAAATAAAGTTTTTTGGTTTTTATTATGTTTATCAATGCCCATAATGAGATAATTGGAAAACGTCAAAATAAAGGAAAAATAAAGATCATTCAAGCTGCTACTAGTAACATAAAAGTCACTGCTTATTTTAGAGTTTATTCCTCTCAGTTTTTTTTTCTAGTTATAAAGCATTTGTATAACTATGTGTTTTTCAACTAAAAATATGTCATGGATCTCCTTGATATCTATAGATATCTATCTTCTGATAGCAAGCACTATTCTACTTTACAAAGGAACAGGAACTGTATCCCTCCCTCCAGTTTATGATTATTTAGTAGTTCTCCTAATTTTTTCTATTAAAAATAACCCTCAGTGTTCATCTCTGTGTGATTTACATTTTTGTCAAACTATTTCGGAGGGGAAATTTCTAAAAGTGAAATTTCTTGATCAACGAACACTTTAAATAATTTTCATTTATCATGTCAAATAACTCTCCAGAAAAATTAATCCAATTGTGACCCCTGACCAGAAAGGTATAACATAAGTACACACACACACACCCTAGCCTACCTTAGACACTGTTAATTGTTTTAATATCTACTAATTTTGTGGATTCATTTGATTAATACTTCAAATAAGCTTAAGCATCCTTTCATAATATTAATTGCCATTTTCATGTTTTCTATGATTTTTTTCCTTTACATACGAAGAATATCAGCTCTTTCAATTCATATTTTTTGCAAATATTTTTCCAGGTCACTGTCTATATTTCTATTTGTGTGAGGCAATTTTCACTCATTATATATGCCTATCTAGTAATAGTTTTCTCTATCTTCCTGTTTGTGATGCCATACTTAAAAACACTTTACATAGATCAAGATTACAAAACTATTCATCTATGTTTTCTTGTGTTATATTGGTTTTTTCCACATTAAAACAATATCACTCTAATTCAAGTTGTGTGATATACAATTTTTAAACCAAATAGTCAGGAGGATTCCAACAAATTTATCATCTACTCGTTTCTCCACTTTATTAAAATTCTATTTCTATCACATCCTGAACTACAGTTCATATGTGGATCTATTTCTGGAACTTCTAGTCTATTGTGTTAATCGGGGTACCCCTATACCTATAACATACTATTTCAATTACCACAGCATTCTATTCCATTTTAAACACTCCTCTCGTTATTCCTTTTTCTTTTCCTTCCTGGTATTTTTCTCATACATTTGTTCATCCAACTTGAGAATCATTTGCACCTTAAAAAAAAAAATCCAACAATGTCTTTTAAAAAATCACTAAAGTGGGATTAAATTGAATTGTCTGAAAGAAGAGAGAAAAACTTGACATAGAAAGAGCCAAAACCTGCCCCTGGGGTTTAGCCCCTCAACTAAAGCTATAAATTTGGCAAGATTTTTAGCTTCTCTGTACTCAGATGTTCATCTGCAAATAAAGCTATGTATAGTGACAACTGTCATATTCTTTGGCCACTATTACTGGAACCTCATTCATAAATGTAGAGTTTACCTACAAGTTCTTAAAAGAGGTACTCCTCCTATAGAGTTAATCATGCCTACCACTCACTTTTCCACCTTCTTCTGAAGAAAAGCCCAGTCAGGTGATGTGGATTCTGCCTGTAATAGCAGACACCCCAGTTTTAAATAAGTAGCTGGTGAAACAAGGAAGAGGGCCCATGAGGAAGATGCTTTGACCACAAAGGCAAATTCATGACGAGAGAAACAAGCTGGTTTCTGTTTTTACAAATACAATTACTGTCTTACATCTCCTCCATGGGCTGCTGAAGCAGTGAAATGAGAGAAAAACATGCATTTTCTATAGTCTCAGAACATTTCTTTTATTACTGACGCCCCATCTTACATCCAGATTTGTCCATCAAACTGTTGACCCACAATGGCTAGCATTAAGGAGTTTCCTTCTCTTCTGGTTCCTGATTGAGTTCATCCAATAGCAGGCATGAGCATGGGATGTGGTAAAGGAAGAGAGTTGGGGAAAGGACTTATTCCCCCAGCCTTGTTTTCTGACTATACCCTCCATTGAGTTAGAACTCCTGACGTTCATTCTCTGAGTTCCATCTCCTTCCCAGCCCTCAGAGTCATAAAGACATTCTAACTCTTGTCTTACTAGCCCTGAATAACTCATGGTTTTCGAAAGCATACCACACTTTTTTTTTAATTCTTCTATTATTATTTCCTTTGAAATTTCCTATTTTCAGTGTACTTTCTGTTTCTTGCTTGGGCCCTAATTTGCAAGCAAAACTTCCTAGTATAGCCTGACTCAGTATTTCTACAAGTGAAAATATCAAACGTATTCTTTCATTTTTCCTATTCTGTTGATGTGGTAGTGCAAGTCAGGCAAGAATGGCATAAGTTAACTTTATGTCCATCTGCAACATTCTGGTGTTTTCATACAACGGTAAGTGCAGTCTTCTGCCTCCTAAGACTCCAAATAGAAAATCTAGAAAAATGTGTCACAAATATAGAATCTGGCCCAATTCATCATCCTCAGTCAACACTCATGCCAAAGATTCTCAAACCTCTGCTCGTGACTTCTGGACCATCATCATCATCACCAACTTCACTCATGGCCACCCCTCCTCAGGTCCCCAAATTTAATGGGTATCGATCCCACAAATCAAGAACTTCCCCATCCCATCCCCTGACTCCACTCACTGGTGTCAGGTCTGGTTTTGATTGGATCACAGAACTCTTTCAAATTGTGAGCAAATTTTTGCAAGCTCTTTGGAGCAACAAAAACTTCCTTTCAATCCTTCTCTCCATATCCATATAGTAGATGCTACTTGACTGTCCAGGGTATGTTTTGTTTTTTTTGTTTTGTTTTGTTTTGTTTTTTCCGTATCACTATATGAGTGTGAAGTGCAATTAGCCATTGAAATAAAATTGGTAATGAATGCTAATTACTTCCTTCTATGGGTTTTGGGGTAATGTATTCCACGGCTTTCCTCATTACTTTGAGAAATTGAGAGGTGGCTCTATTGAGATCTACAGAAATTCTAAAAAGTACTTAAAGCGTCAGACATTAGTTGGAGCTCTGTATAATTGGATCTGTTCTGCACCCCTTGCACATAAGTTTTCTTGATGCAGAGCCCTGAATGCATAAAGAAAGGAGAATGTAGAGGAAAGAGCAGCTTCAATCTGCTTTGCTGTCATTTGGATCTTTCGAGTTCTGAATTCTTTTGGCAGCTCTAATATAACAGAAGAGCTTTTCCTTCAGTGACTATAAAATCCCCATTTGGAAGGTTTTTCTCACACATTTATGTGAACATTGCCAATGGCCACTTTTCTTAAAATTAATTCTCACCCTCGATAATGATTTACAGAAGTTTACCGAAGTGCTGAGAGTAAATACTAGGGGCTGTAAAATAGATAGCTTTGCCACAGAGGAAAAGTACTTCCTCTATGGATTCATGTGTTCAAGAATCAAACACTGTTTCATTAGATTCTGAAATAAATATTGAAAAGTGGAAAATGTCACTCCTTATAATTTATCATACCCTGTGTTATTATCAGTAATTCCTATCTATTGGCACAGCCAAAGCAAAATGAAATCGCCCTGTAAGGACAGAAAATTCTTGACACAAAGAGGATGCTGGTTCTTGGGAAAACAGAAAACTTTTTCCATCAGACAGGAACGTCACATGAAGTAAAGCTGAGTTCTGGTTTGGGTTCTGCCACTGACCTCAAAAAGAGTTCTTCGACTTCTGACCTCTGTCACCTAGAAACTGAGTACTTTAGCCTAGATTATCTCAAGGAGTCCTTTCAGCACTAATTATTTCGGTGATTTCCCATAAATACCCAATAAATCTCACCAGTGGGGGACTCAAACCAGATGAAGTCCAACCCTTCCTATTCTTCGGCAGTAGGAATGCTTTCAAGAACTCACTTTATTTGAAGATTTACTTCAACTTTTAAGATAATAATAACACTTTCGAATTTTGAAATCCTAGAGAGAAATCATAGCTGGCATCAGGTAATGCATGTTTTGCTTTTGAGCCAAAAGTATCCACCACAGCCCCGGCAGGGCACATGGCTGCCTAGGTGGCAGCTCCCTGGTGAGGGATGGCCTGGGAAACAAGTCCACATTCTCTTGAATCTATTCTAATTGGAAAATGTTAAACTCGGGGTCTTGCCATCTGTCTTTGGTGCCGTAAAGTTCACACAGATCATCACAGAACGGCTGTGGCAGGAGGCACCAAGCCAGCGCCCCGGCCAGCATCCTGCCTCCCATTATTTGACTCTGGAATGCCCCGGGCTGTGGCAGAGACTGTGGAGAATGTAATGTGTGTCCGACTGCAGCTCGGGACACCAGCATAACTGGCCACTTACTCAGGTCTTCGGGACTGCTAGACGATGAATAGTGCACGTAGAGCCATATTCTGTTCTATTCTAGTCCATTTATTTCTGGTAAGCTCAGGAGCGAATGGATTGAATGCATGAAGGTCAGCCAGCATCGTGGCAGGGTGAGAGCAATGAGAGAGCTGGACTTCCAGCTCCCTGCACCAGTTAATGGAAATAATAGGACCAGAAAAGATGGGTAGCGGTGCACAAGGAGTGACCTCCCACTACAAACTGATACATACATGTTTCCATCTCTTTCATTTTCACTTACTACTATTGACAGAATAGCCTGAATGAATCCATCAATCCATTAACGTGCTTTTTTTTCCGAACCAAAACAAGCAGATAGGAGGTTAATTTGGGTTCATATTCTCTCTCTCTTCTCCCTCTCTCTCCCCCCATCCCTCCCTCCCTCTTTCTCTCTCCCCTCCCTCCCTCTTCATCTCTCTCCCTCTCTCTCCTCCTCTTTCCCTCTCTCTCCCTTTCCCCCTCCCCCCCCCTCTGAAAACAGAAAACTGCACTGGCAAGAGCAGCAGCAGAAAGGCACAGAAAATCTGCTCCAGAATAAATTGGTTGTGCTGAAATATTTGTAATTAAGCATGATAACCAATTACAGAAATACCTGGGGTAGTTCACTGATTGGCTCTCCCACATCAGAGGTCTCCTAATCAATTCGAAATAACCAGACGCTACTACAGAAAATAAGCAAGATCACAGCGTTTGCTAATGAGTCTCAAAAATGGATTTCACCGCATGAAAATGTTCATTGTCGGGAGAAAGACTGTTTTCAGAATCTTGCGGGTCATTTTCATTTGCATTTGATTGGAGAAAAGTCCTTTGTTCTTTTCTCCCTTCTCACATCCTTTACAACACCACTGATTCTTTTTGCTGGTGATTCAGTATTTTTCTATCAGTGTGTTGTACCCAGCCCTAAAAATACACGCAAATAAATTTTATTATGCCGAAGTAGCTAGCATTCACTTCAATTATTACTTAATTTCACTGTGTTGGAAGGATTTTCTTGAATTTAAATTTGCAGATGCATGACATGGAGAGAAATTGTTGGACAGCAGCCGCAGTGCGGGAGCTCTGAAGGCAACACGAAAGCCCCGGAGTGTACTGTGCCCGGGAACTTTTCAACAATTTTCAACTGCAACCCTCACCACAGAAATGTGAACTGTAGTCGGCAAAGATTTTGAGGGCCACTAATCAAAACCTTTAAAAAATATGTGATGATACATCACGAGTGCTGGGACACAGGGGAACATCCCCTGCCCCTCCGGATTCTTGGGATGGGCAAGTAATCAAAATAGCATCAGACAGGTTGACAAAAGAAAAATCAAGTTAACAACACGTGTATGGAGAAATTCTAAAGAATAATGGGCCGGGTCGGGAATATTTATCCTGTGTTTTATAGCCTGGGTGTCAAGGACTGAAAAGGGGAGACTTCACATGACAGACAAGGAGCCGGTGACCTGCCCCTTACTCGCAGAGTACAGATGAGATTCCCCGGGACTGTGTGTTCACTGATAAACCTATCCGTGGATGAGCCCCCCGCACACTACATCCTGCTACATCATAAAGCAGCAACTGCCTGCTCCAAGCAGGGGGAAAAGCAAAGGCCACAGGCCCCTAGGATCTTCACTGCTCTTACCTGAGAACACTCTGCATTCTTTACCTGATGGGGCTAAGCCTTCTGGAAGCTCACGGGGTCTTCACTGACCTTGAGCTCCCACATCGGGGTCACTCTTAGTGGGAGAGGCCTGGGCATACTGAGAAAGGCCTGGCTGACTCTTTGGGGGAGACTAACCCCATGAAAGAAACAGGAGGAGCAGCATCTACTTGAAAGGACAGAACGCGACACTTGACTGCTCAAAGGCAGCGCTGCGCGGTCACCGCCAGGGCCCGCGTGGCCCACCCAGCGGCCCCCAGCGCCTGCGTGGCGTGAATATTCTTTCCCATAGGACGTCGTACGGGTCTTGGTGTGTCTCCCGCCTTCCCTTTTTCTCTTCTGTGAGTCTAGGACCACACTTCCATCACCCCTACTTCTCTCATCCCTTCTTCCCTCTGAGCTCCGTGGTTATGCGCAGAGCCTGCATGACTGGATGTACTTTATTTCTCCATGTCTCCCTTGGAAGACCCGTGCTCCCAGAATGCCCAGCTCGGCTGTGTCAGAGCGCCCTAACCATGCCCATCCACGCCCACCAGAGAGCCACATGGTGCATGCCACATCACTCACCCCACAAAGCTTTTTTAAATTCCAGAATACAAGAAATTTTTATCCCAAACTAGTATTGCAAGTCTTGTTTATCTCTTTTAGCTTGACAAAGTAATCAAATGTTTCCAGACCCACAGCAAACTATTCTGTAGACCCATTGCAAGAAAAATGATCCATTTTCATTCCTGGTAAGCACTGGAGTCCCATGTTTTTCTAGGGCCTTTTGCAAAATTTTGAGTCCAATCCTGGATATAGATTTGCTCTACATGCTTACCTTTTCTTCACTTTCTAATGTTTTCTCTTTTCCTTATACTTGCATCACACACACATACACACACACCTTACAGAAAACAACCACCGAATATATAAAATGCCATTTTGCTGCAATGTTAATTTCTTCATCTCTTCTCCCAGCTGTTTACCTCTTTCAGGCATCGGCTCCTGTGCTCTCCATAGAAAGCTCGCCTGGCCACCTGATCAAGTTAATTTCCTTCACCTTGGAAGAGCTATTTCCGTCACACACTTCTATTTGATATTCTTTTTTTTTAATATATATTTTTATTGTTATTTATGTCTTTTACATTTTGTATTCCCCTTGGGTAGCCCACCACCAATTCACCCGTGATCCATCTCCATATAACTCTTATCGGTATCCAAAATTACTCCATTTCTTTACTTATATATTTATGTATTTATCTATAAACAAATCTGACGTTACGTGAGTGTATACAGATGTGTGTATATACACCTACATCTATATGTGTAGATGTGGATGTCTATATTTATATACATACACACGTCTGTGTGCTTACATGTGAGTGTTTGCACGTGTGTGTGCGGCACGCCCAGACACTGGCCCCCCATATGCACACGTGTGTGCGGCACGCCCAGACACTGGCCCCCCATATGCACGCGTGGTGCGGCACGCCCAGACACTGGCCCCCCAATCTACTGTGAATTCCTCAAGAGACAGGATGCTCCAGGCCTGCCAGACCTGGCGCCTTTGAGCCAGCTCCCCACCCCAGGGTGCTGCAGCCAAGACACTTGCTGTTTTTCTTTTCCACCTTGAAGGCTAGAGTCTCTCGCTGCCTCACACTCTGCTCTATAAACTCCTCTAGAGAACTGCAGCTCCTGTCTGTGATCTCCCGGCTGTCCTGTAACCTGAATCTGGGTTCTATTCCTTTGATGCTGAAGTCAGCCTCCCCTCCTCCACTGCAAGACCCGCTGACCCTCACCAGGTACAACAGAAGCATCAGCCCAGCAGGTCCAAGCCTCCTGCCCGACCCCAGAACTAGTTCAGGCAGCCATTTTTGGCTTTCTTAGAGCATTTTTAAATTGTAAAAACGTACAGTGTTGCTTTATCCCCCCTTCAACTCCCCCACCAAGTGACACATAGAGTGGCCCCTCTGATTCACACCTGCATTAAGTGTAGTACATTTCTTCTAATCAATGAATCTACACTGGCACATCATCTCACCCAAAGTCCATGGTTGACATTAGGGTTCACCCTTGGTGTTGTACATTCTATGGGCTTTGGCAACTATATCGTGACATGTACCCAATTACAGTATCGTGCAGAGTAAGAGATTCACTGCTCTGAAAATCCCAAGCTCTACCTGGTCATCCTCCCTACCTACCGTTCAACTTCTGGCAACCACTGATCCTTTTAGTCTCCCATTTTGTCTTTTCTAGAATGTCACAGAGTTAAAATTATACCATGTAGTTCCTCCAGATTGATTTTTTTTTTCATTTAGCAATATTCATTTAAGATTCCTCTGTCTTCTCATGGCTTAGAAAATTCATTTGTTTTTATCACTAAATAATATTCCATTGCCTGGTTGTACCACAGTTTGTTTATCCATTGCTCTCCTAAAGGGACATCTTGCTTGCATCTAAGTTCTGGTAATTTATGAAGAAAGTTGCTATAAACATCTGGTGTTATGTTTTTGTGCAGGTATAAGTTTTTAACTCTTATGGATAAATATAAGCAGCACAATTGTTAGACGGGAAAAAGTATAGTTAGTTTTATGAGAAACTGTCAAGCTGCTTTCCAAAGTGGCGGCACTATTTTGCATTCCCACCACCAGTGGGTAGGGGTTCCTGTTTCTCTACATCCTCATCAGCAACTGATGTCAGTGTTCTGGATTTTAGCCATTCTAATCGGTGTGTAGGGTAGCTTGGTTTCATGCATTTCTTTTCTTACTGGATTTTCTTCCTCTCTTGGAAAAAAAATCAGAAAACTCAATGTTTTCTTGGTTCATGCAAAGTTTAATTAGTAGCTGGCTCCTAAAAAGTTTTTCCCTTAAAGTTAACCATATAGTTTTCCCTATAACTTTCAGATACTAATGCTGCTCAAACCTTTAAGAGCATGCATTCCAGACAAATTTCTTTTCATCATAGTGACACTATAACTATTTTTAAAACACCAGCGCATTTCCTCTGAGTTTTCCCTTATTATAGAAAAATATGCATTTCACAGCATAGATTTAAGACCCTTTGACATTCTCCAACTACATTCCAATTTGCCTGTGTCTCTCTAAAATAAAGTAGCCAGAACTGCACACAAGACTAAAATGTACCTTGGATGGGGTCTGACCAATGCCAAGAGGGTGACTTTCACCTCCTTCCTTCTATTCTCCAAAGTATCTAGTACTCCATGGACCTGTGAGGCTGAGGAGCCTCTCTGAGTTTCATCAACATGCAACTGCTCAGCTTGGGGAGGGTGGGGGAGGGTTCTTTTTTTAATAAAGGCCTTTACTTTTATCCCCATTATATTTTATTTTGCTAAAGGAAGCTTGTCAAAATGTTTTCAGGTTCTGATTCTGTCATCTAATATATTTGCTATCCATCTCAGCCTCAGGTCATTTGCAAATATGATAAGCATACATCCTGTGCATTCACACATATCACTGATACATGAATTTAACAAGATGTGGCTAAAAGCAGAGCTCAGCAGCCCACTGCTAGAACCACCTTCAGGCTTCAATCTTCCAGCTAATCAGCAGCCATTGAGCAACTCCATACAGAACACTGTGCTAGGCACTGTAAGGAAGGCAAAGCGGTTCAGCTCACCCCTTCCTCATGGGGCGATTCTAAAGGACTTTAAGCAGAAGAAATGTTTATGGAAGATAAGCCTGACTGTAGAATCCACTAAGAACTGAAGTACCGTAAGTGGTAACTTCCAACGCTGTAATATCACAAAACAAGGAAGGGGGCAGCCTGGATTGCAATCTGTACTTAAGAAGAGAAGTAATTGTTCACAAACAAGATCATTATATCAATTTGTCTTCCACGTTCTTATTAAAACTAAGCAATTCTACTAAATTTTCAGGTGAGACTAGGATTTACTTTTATTCAAGTCAACAAGCTATAGATAATGTGCTTCTGCAGGATGAAGTATGAGGTTCGGTGGGCAAGCCAAGGTACAAATATAACTTTCTTCATTTCCCCTCGAGTCACTCAAAGACCAAGCACGTACCCAAGAGGTGCACAATGGACTACAATATGTGTGATGTTATTCTTAATCGACTGCCAGAAAATCCTTCCCAGTAAAAAAAATAAATAAATAAAATAAAAATTACTACTGAAACAGGGACTGAAAGATTAAAATTTTGCTTAACAAAATTAAGATTTTCACGTGCTGGGATATACTGTAACTGAGCTTGGGTCAATAAGAACAGTAGTGTTGCCTCAAATCCCAGCTAGCAAAAACTTCAAGCACATATGCTGACAAGTTGTTCGCCATTAAGTATAAGAATGTCTTGCCCTTAAAACTGACCGATGCTTCTTAAAAACTTCAGAGAAGTAGCAGAAGCAATTTTATTCTCACAACAAAACAAAACCACAGATCATTAACATTCTTAGGAATAATTAAAGAATTAAAAATGAAAATAAAGATGAAATATGTTTGGCTAAAAATAGGAACCTAAGTGGAAATGAATGAGTACCCCCTTTTCCTGTGTCATGCATCTTTGTTGGAATCTCCTCTCTGAAATGCCTTGCCCTGGGCTAATTTGTTTGGAGCAAAGTAGAGGCACAAAAGAACAAAGCATGTGCTCACCAAGCAGGAAACTTCTGAATGCATTCCCTGTGTCCATAAAATCCAAAGGCTCTGGAATGTCTGTCAAGGCAACCTGTAACTTTTGTTTCCTGGGGGCTGAATTCAGAGGAAATTAGAAGGAAAACAAGAGAAGGTGAATTTCATAGGGAGCAGGAAAGCAGAAACTCAGACTTGAAGGGTAGCAAGTGGAGCAAGTCATTGCTTTACCAAGGATTCAAATATTGATACAAGTTTGTTTTTACCCAAGTCACCCAAAGACCACTCACAGCTTATCCACAGCAACTCCTCACTTCTCCTATTGTCTTTGGAAAACTGATTGGCCCAGTTTCTCCAAACATGAAGCACATCAGCACTTAAGTCACAGCACCAGCGCCCTTTTCCAAAGCTGCCCAAACAAGATACTGGAATGAAGTTTGAAGAAACCTGTTCTAATTATTTCTAAGCATTTGAATCTTTATCTTTAGCATTGTGAAGTTGTCATTCATCTCAGGCAGGCACTCTGAATTTTAGTCTGATGCTTTTTGCTTTAATGAACTAACTTGATAAGCATCATTAAGACCAAAAAATTAATATAATCCAATCAAATAATTCTATGGCTAGCTATTAAATGTCAAAACATTGCTAAGTTGTTTAATGCAATGGGGGAGAAAACCATGAGAAACATACATTAATCTCCTAGACTTCTACTGAATTTTTTCAGAATTGATACACAGTTATAGAATTTTTAAAGAAATAGGGAATATTTCTCCCCAAATCTGTTACTTTCCCTACACATTACTAATCAATAATTGTTTCATTTAAATCAGATTCTATGTATTTTATACAACTCACACTTAATTTGAATGGCATTATCCTACGTCATCATTCACGATGGCATTCTAGTTTAAAAAACCACTTTTTGAGGGCCCTCTACAATGCCCGACACCCTCCTAGGCTGGAGGAGTAAAAAGGCAATGGTCAAAATTCCTTGCCTTTAAGAATACACTGATTTTGTAGGAAAAATAGCTACAAGAGACAGTAATTATTCAGTATGACTGATGAGTAAGGAGGAATCACACTGGAGTGATACAAACCGAGGGATACTGCCTGTGGATGGTGGCAGGACAAATGTTAGTGGGATCCAAGGAGATACCTATTCTGCAAATCCAGGGCTCCTCCCTGACCGTCCCCATGCATGAAGCAGCATCCTTTCCCATTGGACAATCATGACACTATTGTCTAATGACCTTAGGCCACAGTGATAGTGGCGCCCAGAACTGCACCTGCCATGCTTCAGTGGGCCAAGGCTGGGACTTTGGGGATCCCTTTCAGTTTTATGATGTTCTGTCCCTTTTAGACATCACATTTCTGGGTAAAAAATACTTCACATTTCTGTGAGATGACTGGAAGAGAGTAGTTTAAATGACTTGAAGAAGACATAACAATTTTGCAACCACAAGGGAGAAAGACAACTCAGACACGAGAAAACAAGCATTTTAGACTACAAAAGGTTCAGAGGAAGGAGGAACTTCACACCAGGGCCCTTCCTCATAAAGGAAATACATTAGTGCAGTTCTCCCAAGCTGTTACAAACACCTTAAATTTAACTGGCTGGTAGGGCCTTCCTGTCCCCTGCTATATAGCTGTGACTAGTCTGCTCACCAAGCTCCTCACCAAGAAGCCCCTCAGAAAGAGCAGGTGGCCCCAGCTCCTGAGCTTCCCATGAAAATGCCGGTTAAGCTCCCCTCCTACCTTCCCCCACTTTCTCCTCCAGTCTTGGTCAAGTCATCCCATGAGGACAAATGTCACCTGGTTTGTAGCGTGAACAACAGAATTGGAATGGACTGTCCTCAATTATTCTTCTAAAATAAAAAACCAGACTCAATTATGTGAACTAAACTGGAACCCTAAGGCTTGGCAATCAACCAGCAGGCCATGTGGGAGGTGACATCACCCCATTCCCTCTGACTGATGTTAGTCCCACTTGGGAGGGCCCAACAACTAGAACAGCACACTCTTTGCAAAGGCACTATGTATGTCCCCAGGACTGTACAGCTTGTGGGAATATTTACTTGCCTTCCTCCCCAAAACACCTTGACTTGTACCTTAGGGGTGAGTACAAGAGACAGTAAATGTTGGGAAAATGCCACCAGTGAATTTTGTAACCAGAGGTGACTGTGAAGATCTTTCCAAAACAAAAAGGGAACTGGTTTCTCAGAGTTGCTTCTGGGAGAAATGAATGGCATCATTTATGTGCACCTTTTTGTCCATTATCCCTCCAAGGGGGAGTCTGCCCAGAAAAACTTTGTACAAAATTGGCCCCTGACTTCAGTAATGAAGGACATCACCCCAGCCGTGAAGGGAATTCAGATCAGCTTCCAGGGTGATTCGGAAGGATTTTAAGGTGGCAACATTCATGTTAAGACTCATAAAAAATAAGCATTATCACAGCAATCATAATAATCTGCTATTAAGTGGTAATAGAAAATTCATAAATTTTAGCCATGTCATTTTGAAGCAGAATTATGTCAAAACAATGATGATTAATGATTCATTCCATGTAAGGAAGCCAAATGGGAATCTACATATCCTAGCTTTCTCTCCTTCTTTTGTTGCAGAGACTAAACATGGGAAAAGGATTCCTCTACACACATTGTTTGCTACTCCCATATGAAATCTACAGGCCTCGCAGGCCTGTGGCTAGACTGCCCATATCACGCTTCTCTGTTAACGTAAATACGTGCACATTTCTCCCCCGGAACAGAAGGGAAGCTTAACATAAAACTGCTTCCTAGCACAGAATAGTTGTCTCCTTTGCAGTAATAAAGACTTTGACTTGTAAATGCACAAAACAGAGCCAGCCCTTACTCCTTGACTCCAGGGGTTTATGGTGTCCACCTCGCGTGGAACTGAAATGGACAGAGTTCTGTTTCAAACTCTAATGTTCAAGAGAGAACTTTTCAATCAATAGACTATTTTTAGAGCAGTTTTAGGCTTAAAGAAAAATTGAATAGAAGAACAAAGAATTCCTGTATACCCACCTCTCCCCCCACCCACACAGAGTTTGCCCTATTATTAACATCTTGCTTTAGTGTAGTACATTTCTAACAACAAAAGAACTTACAATAATGGGTTTTGCCAAAGATATAATGCTGCGTGTCCACCATTACAGTGTCACACAGAACAGTTGGACTGCCTAAAAATCTCCCATGCTTCACCTTTTCACCCCACCCTAAGTCCCCAAAACCCTCCAACCCGATCTCAGGAGATGACTGATCTTTTCTGTTTGTACAGTTATGTCTTTCCTGGAATGTTAGTAGTTGAACAGCTGAACAGTGTAGCCTTCTCGGGCTGACTTCTCTCAGTGATGTGCATTTAGGATTCCTCCATGTCATTTCATGGCTTGATAGCATATTGAATACTTCACTGCATAGATGTACTATAGCTTGTTAATCCATTCACCTATTGAAAGACATTTTGGTTGCTTACAAGTTTTGGCTATTATGAATAAAAGTGCACAAGAGGGAATTTTCTAAATTCTACTCCTACCTCTACCTTTCTAAGGAGCTTTACTTTGGCTTCACTGAAAAATTCAATTATTGGATTGAGAGTTGAAGGTTCAACTCTGGAGTTGTGTTTTTGCTCTTGATTTTTTTTTTTAGCTATGGCAAGGAACAAAATACAAAATACATTTGCATTATGTTTATTGAAGTAACATTGGTTTACAACACTGAATATGTTTTAGGGGTAACTTTGAACTGATACTGACAAACTTAAGTATCTTAAACTCAATTATGTCTACATTCTTTAATACATTGCTTGAGAAATTTATATTTTCATTCTCCTCAGAAAATTTATAATGGTATAATTTATACTTATAAATTATAAATCTATAATTCAAACTGAAAAAAAACTCCTGTCTTGTACGCCTAGGTGTTCATAGATCATAAAGACATGTGCATTGGTCCTGTTTGCAAAGAAGAAAGATATTTTTTCTCTAAAGTTCTACCTATTTGTAACAAAAAATAATAAAACATACTTGAATTCTCACACTCAAATGACCACTTTTCCACAAATTAATTACATTAATGTTTAAGACTGGAATCCAAGCTAACACTTCAACAAGATTGGAATTTTATTTATAACCTTATTGACAGCCTCAAGTCCTTTATTTGTTCAAGCTCAGGGTTCATTATCCATTATTGATAGCTGCCAATAGCTAGTGTTATTTCATCTTATATCTTATATTGATTTTCTTAACCCAATGTCAGTTCCATTGAAAACGCAAGCTCTAAATTAAACTGAAAGCTCATTTCCTGCCCAATAAACATGCAAAAACAAGGAAGTCTGACTCCTGAGAATGCGCAGGGATGTGAGTGGCGTGTGCCTTTGCCTGTCATCTCACCACCCCAGACACTGGCTGCAGCTCCTTGGCGCCTGCGTCCCTTCTCTGAACACCTGAGCCCTGGAAGCTTGCACAGTGACCAGGCACTAGCCTCTTTGCGCTGGGGGCTGTCTCCCTCAGTCCCTCCGTAATGAGTGATTTAGCTGCACTCCTCTGTCGACAGCCTGCTCTAGATCTAAAGGCATCAGCTAACTTTATTATATTGCATTGCTTTGCTCTGAAATGATGCCTGCATCATTTCATGACTAAACCACATATAAATTATTTTCATCCCAGGTCCACTCACGGGTATCACTTTAATGTTATTCTAACAATTTTGTGCCTTTCCCTTTGCCCTACCTCTTGATTTCTAGCCCAAAAAACTGTCCTACTTCCAAAGCTGACATCGAGGACCTTCCTGCCCAGAATCTGAATTGCCAGCACTAAATCTCATGAAATTATCCCCAAAGTGCTTTTGAAATGGCTAATTTTTACTCCCAAGTGTAAAGTTCTTAGACGAATATCTACTTATAGGTCAAACTGTTTTGAAATCTGCTTTGGTTTTGTTAGCGTTTTATGTCTGTTTTTGTATTCTCTCTCTCTCTCTTTTTTTTAATTTTGGAAAATGTCCAGAATGTTGCTGGTGTGAGGGTCACTGTCCTTGCAGCCTCTCCTTCATAAGAGGGGAACTCTTCCAAGACCACGCTCTCGGGTATAAAAGGGGTATAGCAGAAGGTCTTAGGTAATTGTTTTATTTTACCTTATGAATGTCAAATGGCGCTACAGAATGAAAGTTTTAAAAATCTTGAATAACAGATTGGCAAGTCAAATGTAGCATTTCAGGGAAATTATCTCCCTGCTTTTGTCTTCCTAGATTTTATTATTAACTTAGTATTAGGCAAATGCCATAATCACTCTCCATCACTCATCCCATAAATTCAGGTTTTACTTATGATTTTTCTATATAAGAACAAAAGTGTTTCTTAGAAGAAATGACAATATAAAGTTGTGATATAAACAGAAGAAAAGTTAATATATTTAACTGGGTAATAAAATACCTCCCATATGGGAGACATCAACTTGACATAATAATTATAAATTAGAATGACAGTCATGGTTTAAGAAATTATTTAAATATCAAAACACAAATGTCTAGTTTGATGTATGTGGCTTATGCTAAAAACAAAGCCATTCCAAAAGCCAGTATCTGAGAAAATGTCACCTGAAAGATTGAAAAAGGAGTATGAATGAGAAAGATACTTTAAAAGCAATTTGATAGTTTAGAAACTAATTTCTTATTGTAAAAAAATCAGAAGACTTATTTCCGGGCTGTGTTATGAAAACAGAAGTAGAGAGAACAAGCCTTGCAATTTAGTAATTGTAATTTTGCCATTCTTCTTTCTTTGAAGGGCCTGCAGATACTCTCCTGGTTTCAAATGCCAAATTAGCAACAGGACAGTAACTATTTACAGAAGAAAATGCAAAAAAAAAAAAAAAAGTTTTAAAAAAGGAAAAAGAAGGAAAGGAGGAAGGAAGGAAGGAGGGAGTGGCGGAGGGAGGGAAGCAGGACGGGCAGGCAGGCAAATATTCCCATTTTAAAAACCTTCACAAGTTATTAAAACACTGAATTTAAAACCATACTTTAAAAATGTTTTTTCAGTTGACAATCACCTTATTGAGTTACTTGAGAGTAGAATCACATATTAACAAAAAATGGACCCCGAGCCAAATAACCTGAAAATAAACATCAGGGACGGAACAGCAAATGTCGTCCCAATGGGCACTGAGCCGTCACTTTGCTTTTGCTGGTACCTCAGTGCTCGCACCCCTCAGAGTCAGGCCGCTGCTTCGCCTTCTCGTTCACCAGGTGAGCGGGCCAATGGCTCCTGCACTGGCCATGATGGAGAAAGGGGAGTTGGCAGGGGTAGGCCTGGTGGTTAAGTCGGTACAAACCCATCTCACTGAAAAGTCCAAAATTTCAAATTCAGACAAGTACCCACATTTCCATACTTTTAAACAAACTTACTTAAGGAAGTAAAAGTCCATCTTAACTAGTCCAGAACCACTCACCCTTTCAACTACTTTAAACTTTCTGCTACTTTCTTTTTTTTTTATTTATTTATACATACAAGTTGGGGTACAGGCCAGAGGTGTTGGGGGCGAGAGGGCCCACCAGAGACAGAGCGGGGAGCAGAACAGGCAGATCAGAAATACACTGCTGAGGGGAGCAGCGGGAGAGGCAGGAGAGGTCTGCCGCGCCATGTGGGAATCTCCCTGGCCGGGCGTCGAACTCACGTCCCGCTGCCGACAGCTCCACAGTGCAGCACTTAACCACTGTGCCACTGGGGAGGCCCCAACTTTCTGCTACTTTCAATAGAGACAAGCTTCTCAACACTTTCCTAAGATTATATGGAAATACACACATATATACAGATACACACGAGAACTGCCATCACACTACACTTCTTTCGCGCAAAGTATAGCACCAATATTGTTTATGTTAGTACATATAACTCTACCCCATCTTTTTAACGGTTACACAAAATCCACTGTAAAGATAGAATGTAATTTGTTTTACCATTTTGTTATTAATGGACATGTTTGTGATGTGATATGTTTGTGGCCACAGATGTATATATGAGAGTGCTCAAAATGATATTTCTATGCTAAAATTAATTTGCATTTAAATTTTTTATAGTCATTACCAAACTAACCTCCAAAGATTTTACAGATTCACTTTAACATGGCTAAGTATGAAAAGGTCAGTTTTATGCCACAGCAAAATCCAGCATAGCATAGCATAGAACGTTTTCAATTTTCTTTATATTGTCTCAATATGATAGCCAAAAAAGGGTATCCTGTTTTAATTTTCATTCCTTTTATTAGTATATAAATTGAACAAGTTTGACAAGTTTATCTGTCCTTTCCAGATCTTCATCTCTGAGTTACCTGCTCATAAACCTTTTCTGTTAACTAGTCAATATTTTTTCTCACTGTATTAGAAGAACACTTTAAATATTAGCAATACTCGTTTCATATACCTGTTATATATGGTACAAATTGTTTTCACATTAACTATCACATTTTAACTTTAGGTTTGCTGTCCTGCCCAGAATTTAGAAGCTTAATGCACTACTACCTGGCCTCTCTTGTAAGTTCTAGTTTGTGTACTTTAAGAATGCCACATCACAATTCTCAATGTTTTCTTCAAATACTTCCATAATTTTTGTTTTGATTGTTTCATCCATCTGTAGTTTATCTTTTGTATATGATGTGAAGGGAAATCTAATTTTGAAATTTTTTTTGAATACTCAATTACCCAGACATCTCACGGATGTGAAATACCACATGTAACAAACACTAAGGATATGTGGACATGTGTATACACAGCCCCAGTACAGTTGGGTCCCATTGACCCATTTATCTATTCAATTTCCAGTCTCATATTACTTTATTGTAGTAACTAATACTTTGTTTTTTCAATATTATTGTGTGTACTTCATTATTATTAATTCTCTTGGAATTTGACCCTATGGGCTTTAAAATCAACTTTTTCATGGATGATTGAGATTGAATTATATTTTTATATTTCTTTAGTAAAGCTCGACATCTTCACATTATTAATTCTTCCCATCCAGGGAAAATTCTTCTGAACTTCATTTTATGTAAGACAAAAATGTTTTTAAAATATTCTAATGGGTCCTGAAGGACAAGCATTGATGAGAGTAAATTCTAAATCAACTCTCAAACACAGTAGGATGTAATTATTAAGAAAGTATGAAGCTGATGCCATGAATCTTTCAAATCTGGACTTTGTCTAAGTAAGGGGAAATGTCTGTCATTTTAAAGACTATTTTTCCTTCCTAATACTGCTTTCGCTTTTGCCTTCCCCCACCGCACCCCAGCCAGGGGTGAAGGTGCTGGACTAAATTTGGTATGTGTAAAGATTCTGTCATGGAGATAATCAAGAGAATTGAAGACATGTCATTTAATATAGGCTCAGTTTAACTCAGGTTGCAACAATGAATGGTTTCCTCCTCTCTGCCTGGCCGATGGGATGACCTAGTGCAATGAGCTCAATAAATGAGTGATGGTGTGAAGAGACAGAGCACTTTGTCACCCTTCCTCGTGACCTCTTTAACCCTGTTTCTGAAGCTATCAACCAGGGAGACAATTAGTACCAGTTACATTCTAGTCTTGTGACATGGACAGCTATTCACAAGGAAAGAGACCAATTCATTTCATCCAGGTCGCTGAACAATCTCTGGATCATAAAGACTTCTAGTCACTGCCAAAGTGAACTACATTTGAACCACCGGACCCAGTTGTGTGAGCCCATCTATCATTGCCACGCCAACTGCTCAGCCATACAGACACCGCACTAAATGCAGTAGCCTCTGAGATGATTTATAAGTTCTCCTCTACATACAAGCCTACATCTGAGCTAAAGAAAAAAAGTCACAGAAGAGATGTATAAAGAATCTCCTGATTTCTCATTCTACTTTGTTTTATTGAATGCATCAGTCTTTGCTGTATGCGTTATGAAGCTCAAATCACAGACAATCCTCATTTCACTCTGGCTCAGTTTCTCTTGGATGCTACACTGCTTACTTCACATAAATTGTACTATAGAAAAAAAGAAAGAAAACAAAAAAATCAATGAAGAAGCCCACCATGGCTGCCTCACAAAAGACAGAGGGTTGAAATCACTACAGGTCCAAGTTACCAAAACTTGGATAACTGGCTTTTTTCTCTCCTTCAGACCTTGATATAAGTTTAGGGAAGTGGTTAATTGTCCAACCATAGTGGACAGTGAAGGACATAGAGAATATAGCAGAAGCCTGAAGAGACTCAGACATGGTGCGTCCTAGCAGAGTAAGGATTTTGGATACTGGCTGTGCATCTAAATAAAATATGAATTCCGAATGGGAAACATTTCCAGAGCTATTCCTGAGGAATGTCTACCAGTGTTTCATCTTCCTGGACACTGGGTTTTACTGCAAGCCAACACAAATGAAGATAAACCAGGCCTTGAGGTAAAAGCAACGAACAAAATCTAATATTTTTTGTTAGCCAGAATTAATATTTAATTTTGAATGGAGAGGAAATTCTGAAGTGGAAAGTAAATATCATCTATCTCCTTCATCACTCTTCTATTAATTATGTTTTTTTTTAATCTGAACTAATTTTGTTTCCTGGTGAAATGAAAAGAGATCATTGAAATGAAATTGTAATTAGTAGTTTTCTGATCTCCCCTAGTGGATGCTATACTGGAAGGCCCAGCATGTGTGTCAGCTGTCAATATTCCAGGCAAAGCAGCCTGCCAGATATACCCGGAAGCAGATCTGGTCAAATCCATGACCAAGAGAAGAATAGGGCCTTCAGCCAATATGAGCCAGGAGCACCCTGGGAAAATTCAGGGTGCAGCCAGGCCCAGGTGAGAGAAAACTCCAGGAGTTAATGGCATTTTCTCCACTATGGACAAATTGATCAAATCATTCATTTAAAAATGTAGTGCCATGTTTATTATTTCCTTAGTTCATCTCAAAAGAGTCCTTTGATATGATGGATATAACGCAATGACTCTTCCAAAAGGGAAAAAAAAAAAATCATCTGCTGGCAACAAGAAAGCTCAAACTTGAGAAAGAAATGAAAATCCAATTCAGCCATGCCATATTTTTATGAAATTAAGTAAAAAAAATAGCCAAAAGACACTCCGTGCAGGAAGAATACTTTTAAAGATGATACGAATAAACAACACCATGTATAAACCTGCTTCACATTGCTGCTTTGGAAGGAGGAAGCCAGTTAACCGAAAGAAAGCTTTGGTTGTGTATCACGAGCACATTACATGGGGAGTGAAAAATCGTCCTATGGTAGCCATTGCTCAGAACAGGAAGCAGTGTCTGCTGAAAAGAGCACAGAATTTATACTATAAATAAAACACAAAGCTTCAAATACAAAGCTATGAAAATAGGAAAATAATTTTACCTGCTTAATGGAAAGTATATTCAGGACATTTATTGTTTTTACATTTACCCCACAGAATATATTACTTGAGCCTGTGTTCCTGTCCCAGGAGAGAGAGATGACCCTCCTCCTAGTGCTTCGCATTTTCCTCTTCCATAATGTAAGAATAAATGCATAAAATGGAAATGGACTTCACTACATGATTGAAAAGGATGATTTGGAACTGCATGGCCGAAGAAGTAATGCATTAATAGGTTGAATTAACTTTCATTGATTACTTCCAATGCTCTAGACACTCTAATAGGCACCTTACCTAGATGACTTCAATTTTTTTTAAAAAAAAAAAAAGAGGTTTAAAAAATTATAGCTAAATCAAGATTTTTAAAAAGCACTTAAGCAAGAATTTCAGTCACAAAATGGTATATACATGCAGACAAATCACAAAGTATGTAGAAAACAGGGTCTTTTTTGCCAGCATAAATAGATGGGGGGTGATTAATTTATAATGTCTGTTGGTAACCTACAACTCTGCCAATGGAGTCAAAGCCTTAAGATGAATTAGGGGAAATGCTGCACAATTAAGATACCCACGAACAATGGATTGGGAGGCATCTTTAATTTTTTGTTTTTCCAAACAAATGGCAGTGACAGCCAGCAGTTCAGTGCTTGAAAGCACACTAATGTTTTATTTCTCCACTAGACCCCAAGTTCCTTGAAGGTGGGGACCGTGTCTCCTGTGTCCTTTATCCCCAGCACAGTCAGAGATGCTCCCGATAGGGGCCAGCTTACTGAGTAATGACAGCAGAAACTGGGAAGCCTTGTGTGCACAAGCAGTGCTCAAGACGTTGTAAATGGAAGAAGTTAACCAGATGGGATTATTCCACACCCCAGTTATAGGGGATGCTTTATCCTCAACTATAAAAAGGTAATACACGCCTCCCAGGGCTGACCCCCTCACAATGTTACAATGTGGCCATGAGAACAAGAAGAGATGAAGAACTTCTTGTTTTCTAGCACTTATTATCAAAGGGAGATTATTATTTCAGAGCCAAGTGATATTCCCCAAGAGACACCTGGATTTGGGTCATAATTGTCCCATTTTCTACGGTAATCATTCAGCAGCACTCTTGTCCTCTTTGGCCCACAGGGGAAATGTGAATTCAAATGATAGGAATCCATCCTGGGTTATAGACATGCGCAACTGGTGTTCTGTGGCTACGTAGCTGCCAGTCCTCTTAGCTATGTCCTTCCTGGCTCAGCAATGTTCTGTTACACTATACACAGCTACAGGGAGAGTACTGTGCCAAAACCCAACAGCCAGGAGTATTTTTATAGCGCCAACATTTACTGATGCCCACAATGTGCCTGCAACTTTTCTAAGGTCTTTATAGAAACTGATCCATACACTCTTCATGTCAACCCTATTGTATGGATGCTGCAATCATCTCCAGCTTAACGTGAAAATGCTGGAGCAGAGAAACCTTAAGAAACTTGCTGAAAGACATACAGCTATAAGGAAAAGATGCTAAGATTTGATCCAGGTTTCTACACTGTATTAGTAATGACCTTTGCTGAGGGCTCACCCGTCCCCCTTTACTGGATATCTGGTATACCAGCTCGTAACAGCGGCATCTCCGTGAAAGGGGGAGGTACCAGATTCCCTGGCCCCATTTACATGCAGCCACCTTGAACTTGCTACTGGGAGCCTGGTGGCAGAGCTATGCCACCAGGTGAAACCATATATAACACTGAAGACAGGAGAAACACATGGAGAAGAAGGGCCCGCTTGCCTCTCAGCTCTGGACTTGCACCAGGGACTTGGGAAGACATGGAGGGAGAAACATGGCGGAGAAATGTGTAAGAGTCACAAGGGGGAGAGACCTGTGGGGAAGTTGAGAATGGCAGCAGTTAGCTTGATGTGTACTTTGATTCTGCTCCTTCTGTCCCAGCCCTGCCTGGGCCCTTTCATCCCCCTACCTGCCAGAAGGTACCTTAGACTTAGGGCAAGCCTTTGGGCTTCATTGGCCCCACTTTGGTCCAGCCCTGTTTGGTTCCACATTTACCCACAGGGGATGGGTAACTTTGGGTGTTTTACTGGGAAACCATTATCCTTTCTTCCCTTCTCTCTCCGTGAACACTAGTTCTGTTAAAGTTCTTCCATGCCATGCTTTGCCTTGGTGCCCACAGATGGGCCCCTTTAGAGTGCACAAGTTTGGGGGCCTGGGGGTGCCACTCAGTCTACACACTATCAAACTAACCCACTGTTCTCTTCATGCCAACTTCACAGTATTGGGAGTTCTAGAAACTGCATTCCATCACTCCACTCTCAAGTTGTTTTTCTTTCCCTTGCAGTGTATTTGGTTTATGATGACGTAGGTTTCAGCACACTGTCACCGGAAGTCTAGTCACCATCCACGACCGCACAAGTGACCCCTCTAACTCAATTTACCCACCCTCCTGGCCCACTTCCCTGCTGGTAATCAACGTTTTGTTCTTATAGTTAAGAGCTAAGTTCTTCCTTTTCTCTTCACCTCACATTTCATGTGTCCTCATTCCACCTGCCACATCTACTAGCTGCTTGTATTACACAGCTAGTAGATTCCTCCTGGTTGATACTCAAGAGTGTCTTCACAGCAGGGACAAAAAAAGAAAGCACAGATAAAGAAGCTATTCGACAGATGCCAAACAGACAAGGTTTGGTCTAGTTAGGCAAGCAGAACACTCATAAATTTCTTGATTACCTTTACCAAGGGTAAAGTAACTACATGCTAACATAGTCCAAGGTCAACGGTAAAGGAATACTAGTGTTACATGTGAAGGTGAAAATAAAGTTAGAAGAGGTTTTAACACAAGAAACACCCTAAAAAGCAACTCTGTGACTGTTGAGAGACAAGCCTTCATGTTCACGTTTGTAAGGATATGTCTGTCCCTGGTATAATGAATATTGCCCCCAAAAGTCACTTTGAAAAATTCTGAAACTGCTTTCCAGACCATTCATAAAGAGTGTAAAAAATTTACTGTCCACTGCACTCAGTGTCAATGACTACCAAAGGAAGATAAATTCATTCTAATAACCTCCCAGCTAGAATGTGGGGTGGGCTGCCAGGGGAGGAATAGAACTCAGGCCAGATGCAGCTGGCTGATAGTTTGGGAATATTAACTTTTCTCTGGACAGAATCTTAGAACTTTTCCATTCCTACAGCCGGCTGATACACTATAAACTCAGAAGTGCAGCATTGTTTATTTCTACATTCCTCATCTGAAATGTTCATCTTTGCCTAGTTATTATCAATTCCACAGTGAACATAGGTGGCTCCATAAAACAGAAAGGCAGTAGAGGGAGAAGGGTGAAGTTGCTCTAGGGTTTGACGTCGTTTCTTTACTGGGAGGAAACTAGACTTATGATTGTCAGCTGTGTTTTTATTATTTCACTTGTGAGGAAATAAGAGGTTATGAGAGGTTATCAGTGAATGATCACTTCTAAAGTGGGCTTCCTATTTGCTCACATCTCACTCGAAGTTAAATACAGTGACCATGTAATTATTTATCCTGCAAGTCAGAACACTTTTACAGTAAATTAAGTCACTACCAAAAATTAAATGGAATGGCATCCATTGGAACTATCCCCAGACAAACCGATGGAGGAGATATAACCTAAAATAAGATTAGAACTAGACCCACACAAGAAAGTGGAGGTAGAGGAAGGCAACATAACCATTAGCACAATCCCTAGGTGCCAGCTCCTAAGTTACAAAGCATAGGTAGGAGCTAGATGGCAGTCTAGGGGCAAAGATATGGAGATTGAGCCCATTGTAGAATCTCCAGTCTCTTTTCTAATTCTAGCTAGCCAGTAAACAGCCATCCTCAAAGATGAGCCCCTCCCAACTGAAAGAAGGCTATATCAGTGCCATCCATGCAAGAATTCGGGGCAGCCATTTTCTCTACCCACCTGTGCCTATGCAGGTGCTTTCCCTTACAAACTCTGTCCCTCTGCAGGGCAGCGGCCTGCCTATAGCCTGTGACCTGCACCATGCAGGCCTCTCTTAGCAAACCTGCCCCTCAGCGGGGCAGCTCTTTCTGCTCGCTGTGTCTGTACAAGTGTCCTATACTTCTTTTCCTAATAAACCTGTTCTTTAAGTATAACTGAGTCTCTGTCTCGTGGAGAACCTTGTCACGTGCCGCTGAAGGGAGCACTGGTGAAACCTTTCCCAGAGTGAACCCAAGGACCCCGCTCCGCTCTCAAATCCATCGACTCTAAAATGACATCAAAACTAGGATGGATGGTTACCCCCAAACCAAGCAACCCTCCTACAGAATGTTTTTCTGCTGGGAACCAGGCTGGTGAACTTAGCATTGGTGCTACCTCCACAAAACATGTGCCACCTGGCCAAGAATTCTCTTGATTTCCACCCTTGCTGCAGCCCCAGCTTCTCCTTCACCCCTTCTACAGTCTCCATCTCTCCTTCTTACTTATTACTGACCAGTGGCACAGCTGCCGGTATAGATATGCTTTATACGTGTTTGTGTAATACATCCATTACATTTATTAATACCAAACATACTGCATGCATGTTCTATTTCCCTGGCTAACTCATGCGACATTACCAAACACGCCTTATTTCTCCTTGCATACAGCTAAATATTACAAAGCTTATTTTGCAATTGAATACCATTAACTCAGGGAGCTTGTTCCATAGTGAGAAAGAATGAACACACAATTCATCAGCTACAGTCAGAACCATGGATGGAAGTTTCCAGTGCATCAAGTCTAGAAGATACCTATTTCCTGGGAAGGTGAAAGTGAATGTTGGGTTACTGTCCTATAGTTGAAATAAGCTTAGTGAGTATGTCTTCAAAATCTCTTCCTCAGTATCCAAAAGTATGGAGAGAATTTATCCTCCCTAAAATTCACAGAGTAGTTACCAAAGAAATTTAATAAGAAAATACCCGTGCATTGCCAGGGTACAGGTAAAATGCTTAGCCTATAAGCATTTTCATTTTAATAGGAGATTGTATAAATGGAAATACCTTCAAGGCCCAAAGGAATGAATCTCCAAGTGAGTAATTTCTGATATTTGGCCCACACCAGTATTTCATCAATCATTGCTACCCAATGATTGCTATCGATCATAGAATTGATTCAATATGACCCAATTCAGATGCAAAGACACCTATGAACCATGTCACTGGGAATCCATCGTTCCACATATGTAAATTATCCAAATTATTGAAGCACATCTATTCACATGCCAAACTTTATCATTAACTCATTCATCAACTTCTTAAAAGAAATCACTGCTAGTTCTCCAAGGGAAAGTGACTGTGATTTAACTTTTCTTAAACTGCAGTCTTCTTTGAGAATTCATCACTGAATTCTGCTGTTACACCATCAAAATCTGCTTCTTTGCAGGAGTTGTTCTCTTTCCATTGAAGGTCAGCTGTCACTTCCATTGTCATTAACTTTCCACCTAACGTCATGTCACCTCCTGTCCTAATATATTGCTGCAAAACTGCTAAGTGGTCCAAAACTAGATGTTGGATATAACTAAGGATGGTTTTCTAGGAAATAGACACTTGGGTATGGACTAGACCTTCACTTTACCTGTTTTGGATTTGGAGCTGAGTTACCAAGAGTTCAAAGTAGACCATCTGAGGGGCATCAACTATCATCTCTTCATCAGTAAGTCTTTCAACCCTTTCTACGAAGAGATGTGATTTTCTTCTCTTATTTATTAGCCAAAATCTGTCTTTTTGTGATTTTTATGTCTCTCTTACAACGTTACTAAATCCAAAAAAGTAATTTGTTTTTACATGATGTTTTAAGAACTCCACACGAATGAAAGTCAAAAAACCAATAGGTGAAAAACCATCACACCATTTTTCAAGCACCTAGCCTGTTCAAAAAACCCCGAAGCTGGTGTCTGCCTATGCCAGACTTCAAGTTCCAGAGGTGAGCTGGGCGCAGCGCACACAGTGGATGTTCCCGCCGCCAAGTTTTCCATTTCACTCCCAAGTCCCAAAATTTAAAATTCTTATGCTTGAGGCAAAGTCATGCTAAATCCTCCATTCCTGTGTTACCTTTTGTTTGTGAGTTATCCTGAAAATAGCACTACAGAAGGTCCAGGGCACTGATGAAAAAAAGTAATGATTGGCACCCCACGGCTGATCACCCGGATCACTGCGCTGCCGCCATTCCATCAACAGGAACTCGGCTGTCACCATCAGCTCTCCCCCAACATGCACACACCAGAATGTCATCAGCAAAACAAAGCAGAGTGCAGAAGTAATTACCTGACTAATTCAAACAGAAACAAATGCCTTTTGTTTTGGTTACATTATGGGGAAATCGAGGCTGAAGTGTCTCTGTTCCCTGGGTTACCTAAACAATCACCTTCAACTCCAGTTCATTCTAAATCCTGTCAAAGAATAGCTACTCTTCAAATTTATAAACAATAGTATCTCTCAGCAAATTACAGAGGTAACATTTAAATCCAGCTGTCGATCCCTCCAAGGTAAAATTCATAGCATTTTATTCTACAGCTAGCTATACACAGAAAGGAAATGACTGAGAGAAACGCTAAAATCCCAAGCACAAATTTGCTATAGAATTAATATCACAATTTGTCACTGATAATGAAAGCATATAAAACAGGTCCTGACAGCATGTTATTTCCGCTGCAGATCATTCTTTATAAAATCCAAACGAGGTTTTCCTTTGCAACTGTGGAAATGATTTTTTTCCCTAAATGTACAAAGCGAAATAATATTAATATTGTGGTTAGTAGCCATCTGCTTCATGAGAATCCGTGCAATCATTAGTCTAAACTGATGGCATGGTGGCAAGCTGCCACGTCCCGAGGGGCCAGCTCTGAAACATCTTTGCATCGGTCTCCACTCTGAGAGGGCGAACCACCAAGCAGGAAATCTGCTCTATGTGAAGAGCCAGCTCACTAAGCTGTTGTTAGATACTGAACCCCAAACATTTTCCCAGGGCAGCCTACGTGCCTGCATGCATTGGAAGAGCCACCTCATGGAGCCAATAGGCAGCAAGGAATAAACAAGAGGCTTCTGGGGCAGTGCCAGGTCCAGGAGGGCACCAGCAAGCACGTTCCACTCAACAAATGTGGTTTCCACTACAAAGGCAGAAAAGGATCAAGCTGTGCAGAGTTCAGCTCATCGTGAAATCTCACTGAAGTCGCTGTAACTTTTTAGGCAAACCCCACAGTGGCCCAACACGCAGAGGGACTCAAAGGAAGTGTGAACGAAGTAATATTTCTTACAGGGGTCCCACCATCAAAACTTGCACTAGAAAAGTCTGAATTTAAATGTTTTATCCGAGAGGCTATGTACTCTCCTGCCATTTTTAATAGCCTGTTCTAATAATTTTCATTTAGAAATGCAAAAGGATGCTGTATTTTTAATGTTTAATCAATCTTCAAGAACGCCGTATGTTTGTAATCACGGGCCATATGAATGCCAACGAAATCAGATATGTGCCCCAAAATGATTTAGTAAGATACACCGTAACTTCTTTTCTCTGGTATCATGATCACATAATCATTTGGGGGGGGAGGGGTGTCTATGTGTTCCAAGCAGCGGATGGGAAACGGGAGGAAGAGGTAGTAAGAAGGAAATGAGTTGAACTAGGAGACGGTTAAACACAGGCATGTGATACTTCCGCGAGTAATTCAAGCTCCCCCAATTGCTCAGTCTTGTTTGGAATTTTATAGGAACTTCCTGAGTGTGGGAATGGGGGTGTCCGTGGGATGGGGTTAGGGTATGACTACTCATCTGCATGAAACAGGTCACACTTCAAGAACCTACTAGTTTTCCATGCAAAAATATTGTTTCAAGTGAGTTTCAACAAAACTTAGAAGACTGCATGCATTTGTAAATAAATGCACAAATAAAAATAACAAATGAAACTATCTTTAAGTATACAATAGAACGCTCATGCACTTATCCAAAACCCTCATGGACAAACTGTCACCGATAAAAAATGCCAACAAGAAACACAAAACAATACAGGGGCATCAAGCATTGTGCTATTTCTTGGTCTAATTTTATGTGTATCATCAGTTATTTAAAAGGAAACCCTTTGAACAAGGATCATCAATTTAGTTTTGAACTGCAGTATAATCTTACCAGATCTCCCCCTATTCTAGCAGCATCTCAATGGGGCTGAGGAGATGGAGGAGAGGCAGGCAGACTTTGTACTTCCTCTTCATACCACTTTAAAAGCACCATGTTCAAATGAACAAAAAAAAAATGAAATAAATACTTAAAAATAAAGGACTGAGCTATGGGGGTCAAGCAGGATCCAGAAGGTTTTCACCAGTCAGTACTAGGGGAGGAGGGAATGCCCCAATGTTAACTGGGCTCAATATGTCAGTGGACGGTGTATATGTTCCAGCCCCTGATTCAGTGCTTAGAGCCAGACAAGGCCCCAGTTTATTGTTTCATAGAAGAGCTCTGCTTTATTTGCCACTAAGAAATGATCACACTTTGCAAAAGAAAGAGAAGAGAAGCAACCTTACCTTCCCCTACTATTGCATATATTTCTTCACATCCAGGAAAGCCACAGCCTCCTGCGTCACCAATTACAATTTGGGTCATACATATCTCTAAGAATTTGTAAGTGTCAACACTTACAAGTGCTGGTGCTTTATTTCAAGCAAATGTGATACCATGAGCCTTGTTAATTGTATTGCGTTCAAGTCATACTTAAGATTTGCATTCAGATCCAACCATCTGCTCGCTGTGTGTGTGCCTTTGAAGAGGTTATTTAATATCTCTGATGTGCATGTCCCTCATCTGTAAAATGAGATAAATATTGACCTTGAA
Source organism: Scalopus aquaticus (assembly GCA_004024925.1). Lineage (NCBI taxonomy): Eukaryota > Metazoa > Chordata > Mammalia > Eulipotyphla > Talpidae > Scalopus > Scalopus aquaticus. The sequence goes on from PVIJ01000412.1 coordinate 164,034, forward strand.
AAAGTAGTCAAGGAGAATCAAACAAGGCAATTTATAAAACACTGACTATAACAGGCACTTGATACATGGAGAGATTATTAAGGATCAAAGATGGGAAATTTCAAGCTTCCTGAGAATTCTAGGATCCTGTCTTTAAGTTAGAGACAACCGGGCTATAAGCCCAAGCTTTTCAAATGCAACAGCTCAGGAAGTAGAGATCTTTAACCCACCCTCAGATTCTGCGTCTAATAGTTTAAGACAAAATACTTCTGATTCCAAGTGCATTCTGTCAAAATCAAACTGCAGACTCTCATTCAGGACTCTCTCAATCTTTCACAATTTGCCTGCCCTGCCTGGAAAACACAAAGGCTAGTGCTACATGCACCCTCTACTGAAGAGAGCCGTAATAACACACAAGGCAGGAGTGAATGTGAAACATTTTACAGTCCAGAGAGGCCAACCTATCGTATTTTGTGAGTGATACAGTGGGTGGAGACAAGTGTGTGCAATTCTGCTCTGAGCACCTGGGTCCAAAGCTCCACCAACCACCCAGAGGGAGAACCTCTACATCTCCATTTACTTTTGGACCTAAGTAGCTTCCGCTGAGAGAGTCAAAAGGATATAAATATAAGCTTTTAACACACTGTCTGGTACATAATAAGTGCTCAGTAAATGTTAGCTACTAAAACTGCTTTTAAAGATGATTCTGTATTGCCGACCTTTTTCAGCTACAAAGCACATACAGCGCTTTCAACTTTGCAATTAGGAATTTCTTATGTTGCCTTCATTTCTAAAAAGATTAATTTTTTTGCCAATATTGAAGATCAATGATAATTTTCAGAATAGCCTTTATTTAAATGTTTTTATTAAAGATTTATTTATGTATACAAGCTGGGGTGTAGGCCAGAGGTGTAGGGTGGTGAGAGGATTCACCAGAGATAAGAGTGGGGAGTAGAAAAGGCAGATCTACTGAAATACACTTCTAAGGGGAGCAGCGGGTGAGACAGGGGAGGTCTGCTGCACCATGTGGGAATCTCCCTGGCCGGGGATTGAACTCGTGATGCAGTGGCTCTGTATAGCTTCATCATGCTGCGCTTAACCCGTGGTGCCACCAGGGAGGCCCTTAAATGTTTTTATCTGCAATCTTAAAAATATCATGGCCTGTGACACTTTTCAAAAAGGCTCATCTCCATGACTCTTAGGGCTTACGGAAAACTTCTACATGGTCATGTTAATGGAGATATATGATTATACTTAAAATACTTTACCAGTCACAGAAATAGTGATAATCACTTTCAACAAATTTTCAAATTTTACCAAGAAATACCAGTTAACATCACAATTTAATACCAATTAATGAAAATTCACTTAAAAGTAGTCATTGTCTCATTAAGAAAACTGGCTTTCCCTGTGGTTCTTCCTTCAAGACTGCTAAGTTAATAATGGCACACAAGTTTCAATAGAAAGGGCTCGCCTTTGGCCCCCTAGTGGCCACACTCAAAACAGCAACAGGAAAAGAAAACACTTGCAGAATAATTTCTGGAGTAGAAAACAACTTCAATCCCTTCATTTTACAAGAAAAGAAGCTAAGGCCAAGAGATCAAAGGTTAGGCAAGACTCCAAAATTTTTCATTAAATTATCAGCATTGAAAGTATTTTTTTATGTTTTGAATAGGATGATGTCTGGGAAAGGACCCCAAAATGAACTCGATTAAGGTACGTTTAAAAATTTCTTTATCAATTGAGAGTCCACAAGGTTTCCCCAGTTTTGTTTTTCATTCTAAAGATATAATAAATATAGGTTTCAAGGGGAAAGAGAAGACCTCAAGTCTGACCAAGAATTCTGCTTTCATTTTCTAGATAATTCCTTTTTGAGGAATTTTTGAGGACTGCCTTGAAGGGTTTAGAAGTGCCCCAAGACAGCTTTCCTCAGTAGGGTCAACGCATTTTCCAGATGGTCAAGGATTCACATTGATTATGAAGTTGAGATTAAGAGAATCTTCAGATTCTCAAATTAAAAAAAAAAAAAAGTAGAAGGGGGTGTGGGTGGGGCACACACACGGCAGAGAACCTAACTGTATGTTCTTGCTCTGAAAGATAAATTATTTATCAGTAAACTTTTTGCTCCCCCTAAAATTTAACCAAACTACTTATGGTTTTGTTTGAACATAAATGCAGCAGAGAATTAAAACCACTATCCTGCTATCTTGAAGCAAATAAAAAGAGGATAGTACTGTAACACCCAAAACATGTTTATCCTAAACTCAGAAAATTTAGACTCTGACAGGTTTTAATTTCCATACCACTTATAGACGCTCCACAGTAAATTCTGTGACTCTGTAAACAACTATATGGGAATTAATTAAGAGTAAAGGAACTCACTCCAAAGTGTGAGTTTGGATCTCCATTCTAACTCATACAATGTGACCGCAAGAAAATTAATTTCCTTCTCGTTCCTCAATTTCCTCATCTGAAAACAAGAATTATAATAATACCTACCACATAGGCTGTTAGATGGATTCAATGAGATAATAATATAATGAACAAGTACCTGGGACTTGGCATATAGACAAGTAAATGTGATCATCTTACCACAGCAGTGGGTGAGGCAGGAGAGGTCTGCTACACCATGTGGGAATCTCCAAATATTGGGCTACCCATTTTCCATACCATAAGTCAGAAGAGAAGCACAAATAAAGAATAAATGAAAAGTAGCTTCTGAGTGGAATATGGGAGCCATGATAGCAGTCTCTGCTTCTGAGATTGAGGACTTGGGAAAAGCACTTAACCTGTGTGATTCTTGTTTTCTCACCCACAGAAAGGAGAGGGCTGGATCAGAAGTCAAGAACCTCAAAATTGATGAAGATGTAAAAGATCAATCCTAAATCAGACGCTTGAGCTCATTTATAACAAGTGTTTGTCTCATCTTTGAAAGCTTTCAGGGATGGATTCTTCTCTATCCTGAAGCTGCCAGCACTTTTCATCTTCAACAGCACTAAAAGTTTGGAAATTCTTCCATATGTTGAGCTGAAATCTACCATCTGTATGTCATCAGATCTAAGAGGCCAAGAGGAGTAACTTGCACCATTATTTTGTGTGTCACAAAGAAGAGGAGACTGCCAATTATACCATGACATGATGTTTTCCTAACATGTCAACTGTAAAAAGCATCAAAATTTTAGAGATGTTAAGATATGAAGATATGGGTGTTTTAGAATCAACAAGATGTAATATGCTCGAAATGTTTCACTAGTTAATACTAATTGAAGCTTCTGTCATATTAAAAGTCAGTTTAATTTTCTTCCATAGTCTAGTTCATCAAATATTTGAAAAGTGCTCACAGCCAACTTGAACCTAATTTTCCAGTCTTATCAACTTTAGCTCATAAACATGGTCTAAGTCTTATGATCTCAGTTTACGTCTACTGAAACCATCCTATTCTATCTGAGCCTCTGCTTATTTATATATGCAAGCACCAAGCATTTTTTTCACTCACCAAGAGATAAAATGATAATCAAAAGATACAAATGCTCTATAGTTAATAATTCAATGGATACACAGTGGAGTTGATGAAAAAGAACATGTAAACAATGAGGTCTGGTTAAAGTACTACAGGGATCTTACAAAGTGCTATGGAGACCCAAAAAGAGTCAAAAAGAAGGAAAGGTAATTAAGTGTCATACCTAAAAGAAATGGAAGTTTCTATGGGGGGGGAGGTCTTGGTCTACTCTAAACCTTTACCTGCTTATACAAGTATAAGTAACATATATACCTATACAAAATATAATCTTCTTTCTTTAACATTTTCTTTTTCTTCTTGACAAAATTTGTGAAATTTTGATAGTCTCACAGTCTAAAAAATCCTCAAAATATTTTGTACACAAGCTACTGTACTGTCTTCTCCAATCCAATCTGCCACATCAAGTGCTTCAGAAGAGTCGTAGGAAGGGGATGGAAAGGGAAGATTAGCCAGAGAAAGAAATTATTTTTCCCTCTAGATGTAAATGCAGGACTTTCTGTTTATTCATGTCTTTATCAATTATTTAAGAGAATATACTGATAAATCACATATCCTTCTAATAGGCCATTTCTTCTAATCAAGGTCTGCGACTTCATTGCCTAAATAGTCTACCAAACTTGAGTTGTGCATTCCTGAGCAACTTTAGCTTCTACTATAAGCAGTGACTAAAACGTAAAAAGAATTCAGCAACGTTGAAGTCTATCCTACCTATCGAAATGTCTGGAGTTGTCAAATGCCCTGTGAAGGTCAATAACATTCTGCTGCTGTGTATTAATCTCATTTGGAAATCTTCTGGCTATTGTAATTTACCTACAGTGATGAGTCAAATATAATGATCAAGGGGGAAATGTCTTAATGCATCCTGGGATCCAACCCATTTTAAATACGCTACTGGAAACTCTCCCAGGATTAGAAAATCTGGATAAGCCCATGAAGCTTGTGTGAATTTATTTTAGCTTGTATAGAGATGTCTATGACTCTACAAAAGGGGAATTCCATCAAGGTTTCCTGTCTCCTTTGTTTTAGTTCAATAATAACTAGAGAGGTTAAACCCTTTCCTCCTAAATATAGGTGTGTGTGTGTGTGTGTGTGTGTGTGCGCGCGCGCAGGTTGGAGTGAGCATGCATGTATGAGCGTGCATTTGCGCACACATGAGTATCTGCATTCGTGCGTGTGATCTGTGTGCACACATCAAGGGCAAAGGAGGGAAAGGGTATTTATTCTTCAGGGAAATCTGTACACTTCTGAACACCACAGTGATTAAGTGATAAGCACTGCGCATGAGTACTTTTTCTGACAGTACACATTACATTAGGGGAAATATTAGATGGAAGATTTGGATTGGTGAATCAAAACTGCCCGTGTCAAGATAATTAATTAGGCTCATGGTTTAAAAAGTAAACTTTTTTCTTCTAATCAAGAGTAATTGTTGATGATCATTAAAATGTTTCTGCCAGATAATCATTGCATCCAGATGTATATTATTGAAAAGAAAGTCAGAGAATTTGTAATTATTTATTTATATGCGCTCCCATTATAAGGATAAGATAGCCTCTTAATCATCTGAAGAGAGATTTAGTGGAAGTCGAAAAAATCCCTCATCAAAATTAATATCCCTAGTAATGGTCTATGAAGGAGACTTTTTTTTTTTTTAATTGAAACTTTGCAATCTGTAAGAGGAGAGAAGTACAAGTAATTTTGACTGAAACATATAAAATAATGAACTGTTAAAAACTGATAGACTTACTAGTTAGATCAAATTAGAAAACATAACAAAAGGGAGGAATGGCCTCACTTTGGAAACCCTTCCCAGTTCCCTAGCTACTCCCCCTCGTCTTGGCCCTGCAGAACCAGGGTGTAGACAACCCTGCCATCTCCTCTCCTGGAGCTCCAGCCCCAGCTGACCTGTCCAGGGGGATCACATGACCAATCAGAGCCACTTCCCAAGAAATTGGTAATGGAGTGGAAAGAGAAACACGCCAACAGGGAGTGGGCTCTGGAACTGTCAGTGGTGCTTCCCTGTTCTATGGACTCACAGACAGCGGATGCAGGTGTGAAGGGACCCAAAACAGCAGTGGGAGCCCAGTGGGGAGAGCACAGCACCCTAGGTGCCAGGAAGACCTGCAGAATGTCCACTCTTGAGATTCACAGAGGACCCCACATGGTGACAGCTAAGTCACCTCATTTGTCCAGCTCTCTGTGTTCCACTTCTGTTTCTCATCGGCATGTTTTTTGGTGAGACAGAGAATGATCTGGACACAGTATTTATATGAAACCTGGCAGTCATTTAACCTGAATAACCTAGTACTTTATCTCTGACATGAGGATAAACCAATTCTGGATATTTATACCAGCCGTGTAATTGCAAATTAATAATCAGTGTGGTAAATATTATTAGAAGTCCTCAAAAATAACCTCCAAACCTACTGCAGTGGAAAGAGTGCTATCCTTTACATGACCTAATGCTGACTCTTGAACCTTGTGAAGCTAAGTCATTGTTTATCCACTCTTAATAAGTAGTCGTTTCAACCTCCTTTGGCGTGTGACTTAATGGACTTTGAAAAATAGGATATTGCAAACGAATAGAGATTTCCTCTGTGTGTTCATAACTGCTTCAAGAAGTAGAACATTAACTTCACTATTAGCCCACTTTTACCCTAAAAAGAATACCATTTGTACATCTTTCTGTAAAAGGTAGTCTAATAATGTAACTTGGCTTTATTGGTATACTAATGTATGTATGCATTCATTTTTTTAATATATATTTGTATATTATATAATTATCTATTTCATTCCCACATATAAATACATCATATACACACTGGCATATCAGTGATATTTCTGCCTCTTCTCCTTACCAGTTTTAGTACCTTGAACATGTTTCTATGCAATCTCTTCATTAATCTATTTCCTCTGTCCTAATGGGGGGGGGGGGAGGAGAGAAAAATCACAGCACTTGTTGAAAGAAGAATTACATAGTCTCTGAAAGTACTTTGTGAACAGTGAGGGACTATGCAAACATAAGGAGCTAGTATTTCCAATTAAAGATATAAGAAATTCCTCATCTGAGGAAGGGACCAGGAATGAGAAACAGTTTTCTCACCTCCTTTCTGCACAAGAGTTTAAATACCCTCATGAGGAGGAAATGGCCAGCCTCTTTCTATAAGTTGTGGCAATTCTTCATTAGAGGACGGTTTCCTCGAGAAAGAAATTCAAAGTCTTTCCATCCTCCATGTGTGGAACATCTGTGCTAAAACCCCTCCAAGCACGCTTCTTTGAAGCGCTGGCTGCCTAGAGGAAATACTTTGATTCGGGCTTTATTTAAATGCCTGAACTTCTATTGGAGAAACAAAAGATTTTCTAGTAAGAGCTCAGTTGGGAAGGAGACCAACCTCCAGCCAATTTAACCACTCAGAGGCCAAGTAGCCTGGAGTTTTGTTTTTTTGGTGTTTTTTTTTAACCCAGTGCAGTGGAGATCCGCCTGCGGACTTGGGGCACAAACTCAGCAGCTGAGGGGTGCTGCTGACCCGGTGCAGTCGCTCTGGTGATTAGAATCCATTTCTCCTAGTCCAGCAGTGCCTGGCTCCATCATGTCTACATCTCCTATGCAGAAAACCATTACTCTCATTTAAAATGTTTTGACATGCTTAAGGTTTTGCAGCTTAGATCCCTAATATTGTAAATTATTTCTTTTTAACTACAAAGACAGCTATTCAAACTGCTACGTGTACCAAAGTTTAATATGGAGGTTATCCTAACTCGGGAAACTTTTGGGAAAGATCTTAAAACGTTAGGCAGATTATGAATATCATTATATGCCCCACTCGAACAGTCTTTGGTGTCCCTGCGTTAACTCAATGAGAAAAATGGAATCGGCCAGAAGTCACTGTGAATCTGAAGGGTTTCGGTTCCCAGTGTTTCTGCAAGGGAAGCGTGGCTTTGTACTACAACATCCTGGGGTTACTCACTCTGAGAGCGCAACAGAGATCACAGGGCTATGCAAAAATCTGTCTTCCTGGAAGGAGAGGAGACACGCATGAATCTATGTCTGCTTGTGTCTGGAGAACGTCTGTTTGCGCTGTAAAGAAAAGCCGTCGATGTTGTTACCTCAGGAGACTGGCTTTTTTTCTTTTATGTGTGCATGTTATTCGTGCTATTATACGTAGCTGGCCAACTGGTAGCGCGACGAGGTACAGTGTCCCTGGGAACTGTAATTGCTAGGTCGGTAAAGAAAGAACATCCGACCGTTGCTGATAATAGCACAAGGTGCATTTTGATAGTATAAAGGAGGGAGGAGATGGAGTCATAAGTTCTGAGACTGTCTTAACCGTTCCCCTTCCCAGCTCCCCCCCCCCCCAAAAAAGAGGCAAGCCTGGGGCCGCGGGAGTGTTACAAGGAGCGAATTGCTCAGGACTTCAAACACAGGGAGTCATTCTGTCAAGGGGAGGGGGCGGGCGGGGGCAGGCACTGGGCCTCTCTAACAAAGTCCTCCTCTCTTTGCTCCCTCCCACTTCATTCACTTGCAAATCAGTGTGTGCCCACAAGAGCCAGCTCTCCCAAGCCGGTAACCTTCCCATCCCGAGAGCTGCAGTTTCAGCCGCAGCAGCAAGAACGGCAGAACCGGCGACCGCAGCGGCGCAGCAGGAGCAAAAGCAGCCCGGGCGGGTCGCGGGGTCTCTCTGGGCGCAGGAAGGCGAGCAGAGGTGGGTTCGGTCTCTGTGGACCGTGGTGCATGTCCTTTTTTTTTTTTCTCTTTTTAATTCTGTAACGTTGATGGAAGCCAATCAGAAACGGACTCTCTTCCGCCCGGCGGGTGCCGCACGCGGGAGTTGGGGGGTTGCTTAGCCGCGGAGCCCGGGGCGGGCGGGCGCGCGGGGCGGGCTGAGCGGCCGGCGCTGCTGCCGCTGCCCAGGACCTTGCTGGCACCGCTTCCCCGGGAGCCAGGGCGCCGCTCCTCCGCCTCTGGTAAGACTGGCTGTGGGGCAGGGTGGGGGCATATGCAACCGGGCTGCTAGGGAAGAACCTGCTGCCGTTCTCTCTGCGGGCAGAGGCTGCCCGCGGAGCTCCGGCATCCGCGAAGTTGGTTGGTCAATTACCAAGGGCGCTGGTGCGTGCAGGACCCGTGGAGCCGTTTGGGGCTTGATTTATTTCCACCTGCCCACATCACAAGGATCTGTGCGGGACCTGTTTTGGCTGAGTTACATTTCTTGGCTCTGGGCGTACGGCAGAAAATCGGGTAACTTGAAAACTCCTAAATGGCCCCCAATAAGGGAAACTTAAGCTGTAATAATGATTTGGCTGAGAAACGGAGAAAAGGAAAACTGTTAGCTCGCACGTTGCGGGCAACGCCTGCCGGCTCACGTAGGACAGAAATGCTTAGGCTGCAAGGAAAGTCCAACATTGGGCTACGAAAATGGAGCACACTGTCCAGGGAAAAGTAATGCGGAAGACGCAGCTCGCTCGTGCTCTTTCGAGGCTGGCCAGGAGCAAACTGGGGGATAATGCCTCCCCCGGGCTGGCTGGAGAGCAGACCTAGCGCGCCTGGGTTTTGGTGTCCGATGCAGGAAAAGTAGAGCCTCCAATGTGTTAATTCTGGAATTTAAGATAAGGGGACGTTGCGATGTTGTGTACTGCAGCAGTTGCAGTGCCGGGTGAGTTCTTCTGTAGTTAGATATTCTGCCAAGAGTTATCGGAGATGTCGAGATGGGAGATGCTGGAGAGGTCAGCGCGGTGCTGAGAAGTGTTGTCACTGCTGCAATAAAATCCATATTTTATGGGGAGTTATATGCAGGTTCCTGTTAGTGCAAGTGTTCACCTGAGTTAACTGCTGAGAGCTTTCAAGAACCAAGTTTAATCATCTGCAATAGTCCACATTTCGCTCTGCCTTTGTCATTTTTTTTTTGGTAGAGACATTTTAATTATGATCTTCACACTACAGAGGTCTATCAGCCTGTGTCTGGGCCAGTCATCACTTTCACTTACTGACGCACATAATGTGGAGATGAAGAGGTTTTTCCTGCAAGAGCGTTGCTGGAGTGGCTGGGGCATGCATGTATGGCTGCTCTGGAGGGTGCACACCTACAAGTCGTGGGCTTTCTTAGTGTTTAGCATACAAGGGCGCATCCAACTCCCCCTGGGGTTAACAGGGACCCCTCCCCCCCCTCCACTTAATGCCCTGCTCTTCTAAAAATGAGTAACGAATACGCTTACACAATGACCAAGGAATCCTTATTTCCCTTTCTTTCCTTGTTGATGCCCCTACCTGAAAAGGAAAACCTTTAGGAGCCTACTTTAGGAGAAACAAATTTCTCCCAGTTTAGCTTGAGCATCATCCTTTGTGTAATAACACTTGCACAGCTCTGTTTGCTATTTTAGAGAGCTGGAAAACAAGTCTTGTGAAGAAAGGGAATATGATCAAACAGATGTCTTCATTATGTCATAAGGAGGAGGGCAAAGTTTATGCCAGAGGCCAGATTTTCAATGCACAGCTCAGAAACTTAAACAAAAGCCAACAATTTACTAGAAAATATAATCACCCAGGATTGTATCATGCTCCCTTTTGCTCTTTGGTGTGTTCTAATTAAAAAGGTATTGGCTGGGGGAGGAGGGAGGTAAAAGGCAGATCTTTTCCTATCCATTCTGATAATCCATGGAATACTTTTGAAGCAAAGGATGTAACCAATTTCCTCTGAAAAACACGAGAGGCAGTAGTACATTTCTGAAGGGAAATGGCAGTGGTTTAGTTAGACTGTACCTGTCTGCAATTATCTTTTGCTGCCATTATAAGTAAGTGACAGACTGGTGTCTCTATAGGGACTTTTAGTCCCTTTACTATCTGGCTTTTACATCAATTTATTGCAATTACATTTCTTAATGCCAACTCTGCAAAGATATTATATAGAAACAAAATCATTTTCACCAAGTTGCCTACTATCAGAAAACATGTACCTTACCTCCTCCACCCACCACTTCCATCAGCTTTGCAAGTGAAAACTTGCTCTGAGGCACTCTTCCTTTTTAAGAAAAAAAAATCTATCTTGCAAAATACTGCATGGAGATACTTGAAACTGCCAAAATTTCTGGAAAGCACAAACACAGTTTCAAGGCATCAAATAACACTTCCCTTTGCAAATGCATCAATTAGTTGGGGCAACAAGTTCTAAGGATCTAATTAGGACTAATTGAGTGATTGTCCCACAAAGGGATTTTTTAAAGGTAAAATGTGGTCAACATTCTGAATGAAATCAACTATCTTCCTAAGGAAGGAACATGTGCCTCTTCCCTTCTAGCTCCCCCTTGCTCTGTAGTCATGAAGGCCAACTTACTAAGGGAGCATCTTTGAACTATCGAAACTTTTTTTAGTTGGAAGGGACCTCTAGTGGGTCACTCCCTGCATTTCTCTCTGTAGTTCAGTTAAATCATGGGCTTTGTTATCTCAGATAATAAGGTTGTGACAGCTGTTTTCTCCACAGACAATGTGCTGCTCTCCAGGCACTACCTGGACATTTATGTCAGGCCAAAATCATTATTATTATTTGGCTATCATTTGTGGAGTCCCTCCAATTTTAAAAACACAAGAGTCCATGCATAGCTTCGGAGCACCTAGACTTTTCTATGATTCCAGATGAAAGCAATCGCTAATGAATAAGAAAAATCACCATCAGCATATATTTTTCTTATTTCTGACCTTACCAAGACTGTACTTCTTCCTTCTAATGTACACAATAATAATGACTTTACAGATAACTCTGAAAGCCCCCCATGAAGAACCCTCACCACTACAACAGTGTTTGCAGAGAGCTGTTTTAATTGCTCCTTCAGAGATCCGTGACCATTCACCATGTCTCCATTCAAATAAGTATATATTTAAGGCCCCAAAGCTGTTTGTGCCATCCTTATTTTGGAAGGTTTTCTTCAGTTTTTCTCTTTTGATGTATCACAACACATTTGAGGGTAACCTGCTCCTTATGAATACCCTGCCTGGACCTTAAAGGAAGATAAGTTCTGTGGGGGTGAATCAGCTTCTTCTGCTGACAGTCTGCAGGTTTCCACTTCCAATTTGAAAATCTGTTCTAGAGTTTGAAATGTGTTCCAAACTAGATAACATCCACAGGAGCCAGTTGCCTGAGCTGCTTGCTTAGTCACTGCAGCCCATCTTCGGGGGTGGATTGGAATTAGGGTCTCACTTATAAAAATAATGAGCAGTGACTCAGTCTGAACTGCATTTTTATAGTGTTTCAGCCCAGCGAGTGTCTACCGAGTGTACCTTATTTGCTTCACAAAAAGGGGAAAATGTAGATAATCCCACCTTCTCTGGTCTAATTTTTTTTTTTCTCAGTAGTGAAAAAAGGACAAAAACTCAAGAACAACGAGCTAATAGGGAAATTGTTGAAAAAAGAAAATTAAAACACACAGCACCCAGTTGTGACACTTTTGTAATAATATTAGGCAAGTAATAAAGAAATGTAGGCCCTGGGCAGATTTTTTTTGTCTCTTAATTCTTTTCCTTTTTTTTTTTTTTTTTCTTCCTCCAGTGGGATTTTCATTTTATTTAGAAGGCAGCTGAGAGATTGGGGCACCTACCTGGATATAAACAGTAAAGTTTTATTCTAGCTGTCCTCTTAATGAAGAGTAATAGGCCTACCTTTTTTAAAAGTTCAAACCAGTCATATGAGAACCTTCAGAGTATCCCCAATTAACTACAGAACCAAACGCATATAATCTGTGTAACCCCATCACTCACCAAGTGGGAAGACAGTTAAAAGTGGAAAAATACAAGACCCCTCAAAAGGTGGAGCATCTTCATTTTCAACACAAGTAAAATGGTTGGCCCAGAGAGGGCCAGATCCAACCAGTACTCTCAATATTCAAAACTGAACTATGCAAGGAATTATCATCTCACCCAACAAAGAAATCTTCCTGAAGAATGAATGCTCTGAACACGGACGCATAAACACAGAGTACACATATTTGCAGAGGATGCTGGGGCCCCATCTGTTCAGTAGCGTTGCACCAACACTGTTGGCTGTTCATGGCCTCTGTTAACCAGATCACCTCTCTGATTTGTAAGACAAGTTTAATGAAAGCCAGAATGCTATTATTTAATATGATATGCCATGTAAATGGGCAGCATGGGACACAAGCTTTTCCTGCTGTACACAGAGCTCGCTTGTAGACGAGAACAACTTCTGAAGAGGAAGGGGGACATAAAACTGGCCGCCACAGGGCATGATTCATCTTCATACTTTATCAGACTTTATCATTTGAAAGAGCACTGTTTTTTCTCTTTCCATAGTGTCCCCAATTGGTAGATCTGCCCAAAAGAACTTCAGGGGACTTAATAAGTTGTGGGAATGGGAAACAGCAAGAAAAATGTTAAATTGAGGAGTTATCCAAATGAATAAAATGAAGAGAGATGAGATGAATTTTTATGTTAGAGAAATATAAGAATAGCAAGAGAATTGAAGTATCTCTTTTATGCAGGGTGCATTTCTACCTTTTACACGTTACAGCTATGAAACACATTATAGACATGATTACACCATTGACATATTTATGAACACAGGGCTTCTCTACCATGGGATGCAAATTTGAAAACTGTCTTTAAAAATCACCATCCAAAGGGCATGTTCATGGGTGAATCATAAATAACTAGAAAAGTTTACTAAGAAATCTCGTAAGAATCAAAGAAAGAGGCTTTCTTGGTGCTCTAAAGAACAAACCCTTTTCCTCTTATGATCTTTATTATCTTGAAAGCTGAATAGATGACTGTCCTTCTAACACCTGCAACCCAATGTACAGAGCAATGATGCAGACCAAATGTAAGGGACCCACTTGGATCCTGCACTGGTGTAGCTTGATGAGAGACTAGACATCCTAACTCCCCAAGCATGCCTGATAGCAAAGACGATAAAAGTCCTGACCAGTATTTAAAAAAGAAAAAGATAAAAAAGATTAACCAAAAGACTAAGAATTTTATACATCCAAATTATGATAATTATAAAGTAATAAACTAATCTTCACTGAGCTTTTCTGTATACCCTGCACTGTCCTAAGTAATTTCCATGCATTCTGTGTAATTATACAGTAAGTAAAAAGGAAAATGTTGTACTTTAGCCTCCTTATTTAGCCCTGTTTTGGTTTGAATTTCCAGGGAATTTCTGTTTGAGCCAAGCACTTAATGAATGTGCTGTGAACAAACACTTGTGATATCTTAGAAATAAAAGTGTGACTCTCTCTGAGGAATACCGAGCAGCAGAGAGCATGGGTAGGATTTGATTATTTTGACCAGAGCATTGCAGATATTAAGGCGAAGTTATTCATTTTTGAAGAACCATTTGCAAGCATGAATCAGAGTTTAAAACTGTAGTAAAAAGAAGGATCATGTGGGCTATTTGTGCATAATAATGGTCCTTTTTATAAGAATAAATTATCTTCTGCTGCCTTCAGAAAGTGCCTTATGTCAGAGGTGGTACTTAAGGAGGTAACTAAAAATGACAGCTATTCATTTCATTGACAGGGGACATCTCAAGCTCACAGCACCCTCTAAGGGTGTCAGCCCTTTCTTAGTGCACTGGGAAACTTAATATGTATATGGCATTTGGAATGATGAACAGAGTTGAGTGAGACTGTATTTATTATCTCCATTGTTATACAATGGATAAAAACATATTGTTTCTTCTTTTATGACCATAATTTTTTTTTTTGCTTCATTACTATCACAATTCAGTGTTTGTCCTGAATGATTTTTTTTACCAAATAAAATTTCACCCCCAAAAAAGGGGGATGGGAGGAAGAAAGGAGAAGGCAGGGAGGGGGGATAAAAGGGAGGAAGGAAAAAAACACAATATATATGGTTAACATTGATGAGCCATTTTGATTAAACTCTATTCTTTCTGTTGCCACCATCAAAAGAAATGTAGTTAATCCAGCCTTCAAGAGCAGTTTAATGAATTAGAAATATAGTTAGAGAATATGAGATACGGAAAGGAGCTTAGAGACAACTTTACCAAGTACCCATCACCTACATTTGAGATAAAAAATAATTAGAAAGATGAATTGACTTGTCCAAAGATAATAAGTTCATATATTCTCTCTCCTCCCTCTCCTCCCTCTCCCCTTCCCTCTCCCACTCTCTCTCCTTTGACTTGCCTTCTACCTATTGGTTATTGATTTTTATCATCACCATTTAATGCTGGCATTAAAAATCAAGAAGGAACTATAAATATTCGCTGCTGTTATTTATGACTATGCCGTGAAGGAGCAGACACGGAAATTTATGGAGAAAGTAGAGATTTAGGCTTCTTTAGGAATTTCATGTGTTGTTTTATTTTATAAGGCTGTTATTTCCTGGGAGGCACAGGCTGAAATTTAGGTTTTTGTTTTATTTGTCATGACTCGATGGTACTTTTGAGTGAGCTTTATCTAAATCAACAGATCTCCAGATTATCCAAAGTTGTGCCCATCTTCAAAAAAAAAATAAACACTGGTGAGTGGTCATATGAAAAATTATGACAACCTGCTGTGTTTTTCATAATCTCAATTTATTCAAGTTAAAGCACTCAGAGAGTGACCTTCCCTCTTTTTGGAATAAAAATGTCCATTCTTATGTGGTGGTGTATAGATTGATTATGTTGCTTTTTCCCTTGGCAGAAAAGTGAAAATCTGGCAAGTAACCCAATGTCACTTACCCTGTTTAAAAAAAAGGGCTGTTAATGTTCCATGAAATCCAAAAGTCTGAAGACCACTGAGTTAGATAATGAATAACATCATGTTGAAAAATGATTGACCTACTTCTCCTCTTCCTTCTTATTTGGATGAACAAAAACTAAAGGGAAATTATAATGATACTTAAAACAGTCAAAATGACTAAACAATAGCAACTCAATCAAAAGGTAGTCTTAGATCCCTTAATTCAAATGTATGGAGTTTAATGCTAGTGTGTGAAATGTTGATACGGTATTAGCCTCCGTGAACAGGTCACCTAAAAGTGTGTTTTGCCAAACCCATCAGCAGTAAATGCCCTATTTGGTTACGTGATGGGTTATTCAGTGGAAAACAAAAAGTTTTACATTTAAATCTAATTTAATAAGTTAAAGAAAATTCAGATCAACTTAACCATATACATATTATGAAAGAATTGTCTTTTTATCCTAAAAGCAAGCTTCATAAAATTGTGAACTCCAATTTTCTAAGATGTTGATTTAAATTTTAAGGTATGCATTTTTATTTTTAAAAGCAGTTGCCATCGAGTTTACAGTATAGATTTCTGTCGTAAAAACAAGCTTATCATATTTTCAGCTGCACAGTCTACATCTCCTTTTGCAAGATTAAAAAGAAGTTTCATTAATCTACTATCCTCTATTTTATAAAATGTTTAAAGCTGCTCAATTTCACATTCAACTAAAATATTCTCAGCTTTCCTTAGCAACAGGTTCTAATTTAACACAGATAAAAACTATGTGGTCAGACTAAGTAATCACCAATACAAGATGATAAAATCTACCAAGACTGTTATATTACTGCTGAATCCTAATTTGAACCAAGTCAAGCTACTGTATGTCTCAGCAATTATTCTCATATTAAACTACTTGTTTAAAAGTATCTAGTTGGGATTTTGTCAGTGTTTCATAAAGAATTAATTCTATGAAGAAGGCTCTGTGATCAAAAGACAGATGTGTACGCCAGGTCCTAATTATGACAGCAGAATGCAGGGCTGCTTAGTGTGAGCGGGAGCAGGCTGTCCCAAGCCCAGAGCCAGAAAGTGCCAGCTCTGCAATCATTTTTGCATTCAGAGAAAATGTATTTACACCTGCCTTTGAAATAAATGCAGGTATGTCAGTTACCGTTCCCATTTTTAACATTTTTACTTCACATTCTTCCCTTTCTTCCTCAAATTTGCTTTAAATTCTCAGGTGCCACATTCCAAAATGTTTCACATAGCACTTCGGTTTGTTTCTCTTAAAAACATCGCCCCTTTTTAAACGAATGTGCACTTTGTGCTCAGAAGAAAAAAAAAAGGAAATTAAAGAGATGCCCACAATAGAGAGATGGGTGAGGCAAGACCTCTAGTTTCCATGTGAATTCCCACTTTCTCACCAAGTTGAACACTAAATACGACAGTCACTCTATTTAAAATATGAAGTTAACTGCAACATAAGAGTAAAATGCTCTTAAGAGGCTGAGTTTAATGTCATGTGATGAAAGATTTTTATATAGTAGACAGAGAAAGGAGAAGTTATTAAAACCCTATGCTGGATTAATCAGGCTTTAAAGAACAGGAACTTTGCTTTGCACCCTGGATGTTCGGAATGGTCCAAGAGCCTGTGTGTGCTACCCAATTGGTCATGGAGTTAAAATGTATCTTTAAATGGCTTTTTTTTTTTTTTCCTTTTCCTCTGCCTGGCAGTCTTTTCATCATGACTGCTTAAAGAAACCATCACACACAAAAATAAATAAATAAAAGCAAGAGCTAAACTTGTCTAATTTTATAATTAAGAAAGGCACTACTACCCATGATGCCTTGAAAACTTGGAAGCAGTGAGTGAAATTTGGGCTGCGTGTTAAACTCAAGAATCCAAAATCCCCATGGTATCCAACTGCTCTGAAATACTGTGCTCCAAGTACCTTCCAATGTAGGTTTTTCCAATGCTTGACACGTGCTCCTAAAAGTGATATTTAGTGAAGACTTGGAGAAAATTCTTTGATTCCCTGTACCACAAAAGCCCACCAATATAAGATGCCTTGTGGAATAGATAAACCCAGGTTGGCGAGACAAGAAAAAATGGTTGGAAAATATTCCTTTCCATCCCAGGATAAAAGTTTTTAAAAAGATGAGGGGTCCTGACAAGTGTGAACAGAGTCAGGCTCAGTCAACACTACTGGGTGAAATTCTTCTCACCATATGGCAAAAAACTCTCTGGGATCATTTTTTTCCCCAATTTCTTTCCTTTTCAAGTTCATTCACACCAGTGAAAATAATGTAACTTTTCAAGCCTGTGCTCATAACTGTTAATAAGTCTGAGTCCTTTCAAAGGAGCCAATTTCAGAGGAAACCACAGCTGTGGCGCGCTGAGAGCCGGCAGCCCTGAGCATGGAGTGGGCGCTGCCCCGGCCTTCAGACTCCAGCCACCAGAACTCTCCTTCCTCCAGGCAGACTTTTTATTAAACTCGCTATGGAACAGTATGGCCTGGAGCCTGATTAACAATTTATGCCTTGCCTTAGCCGATTAGCAGAAGTCTGTCATTTGGGTTTTTTTTAATTCTTAATATTTGTTTGCAAACAGGGAATTTACACACCTGATAAATTTTATTTTTCAGCATTCAAGCCTAAATGAAACATTGTTCTTTCTAAGATATGTTTCATTTATAGTTTTCATATGCATGGGTGTTACTATGTATTTTCTGTGATAAATAAAGCAATTGCTTTTTTCCTAAGTGACTTTTTTCACTTCATTCAAATTACCTTGTATGTTCCTTTTGAAATATTATTAAGCTGTTACTTAAAGTGCATTACAATTTTAATGACAAAACTATAAGACACAGAGAAGTCAAGCCATTTGCCCAAGGCCACACAGCTAGTAATTTAAACCAAAAACTAAATCCTGGCAGTCTTGACAGTCCATACTCTTAACTGTGAGACTCTTGTACTTTTTATGTTTAATATGTACAAATATACGTGTACAAATATCTGCTCCCGATATAATATATATATACATATCTGCTCAAACAGGTGAAAGATGAACTGATAATAGACATGTAAATTTAGAGTAGACAACATAAATAGATGATAGAATGATGAAAGAGAGAGAGAGAAAGAGATTAAAATGTAAGTATCTCCAAACTAGAAGTAATGCCAAAGGTATAGGGATATTTATAATAAATGTAAAATGTATACTTTCCTCAAGACTCAAAAATATAATTAGAAAAAAAACACATCTTTCCTTTTCATCCTCAATAAATTCATCAGTATATTCTTTTTTTTTTAAGATTTATTTATTTATACATATAAGCTGGGGTACAGGCCAGAGGCGTGGGGCGGCGAGAGGGTTTGCCAGAGACAGAGTGGGGAGCAGAACAGGCAGATCAGAAATACACTGCTGAGGGGAGCAGCGGGCAAGGCAGGAGAGGTCTGCCGCACCATGTGGGATTCTCCCCGGCTGGGCGTCGAACTCGCATTGACTCTGCCGACAGCTCCACAGTGCAGCGCTCAACCGCTGCACCACCAGGGAGGCCCTCATCAGTATATTCTTATAATAATAAGTTAGGTCAATTAATCTGCTGCCCAAAGCAGCAAATACTAGTCTCACAAAAGCCTTTTAGCTTTCAATCTGGCTCTTCCCTTTGAGTCAGTCTTGCAATCACTTACTATTATTGATCCCCAGGGGAACTTAGCAAGAGTATTTAGAAGGATCAAATTCATTAATTTTTTTCGTTCTATGATATGTTCTATGGTCTCCTGTGCCCAATGCTGAAGAGACAATGGGTGACAAGAGAAACACACATACACTAGCAGCTTGGGGGAAATGGGTAGATTCTGTCCCTTTACTCGCCATACAAGATAAATCCCACTTGGACTAAAGATTCATGAGTACAGAACAAAACTATAACTTCACTAGTTGACAATTAAATAAATATATATTTATAATCGAGCTAGTAATGGACTTTCTAAACATAGAGCCAAAACTTTAAAGTGAAGGAAGATGGCATCAAGATAATGCTCACTCTATTGATAATAGGTTTCGTATATAACAGCACATCAGAGTTAACTAGATTTCATCTTATCCCATACTTACATTTTACATGAATATAAAAATCAGCCTAAAGTTTCAGTTTACATTGTGATTTGTAGGATCTTGATTTGAACTTGATTCATTTGAACTCCAGCCCAAGTTAGAAAAAGCCAAAAGCTAAGGACTACCAAAAGCTTACTCATTTTATTTTTGCCGTTATACCTCAGAATATATTCGGAATGTTTCTTTCACTGAATCGCTACAATTCCCCCAATGATTTTACCATAAGTGTAAAGTTGTACATGTACTGATGAGAAGTGGTGCGTGTCAGCAAGAAATCATTTTTTAGAAGACTAGCTGAAATTTAAGATTTTCATGATGGATTGGATTTTCAATCCAATTCAGTAACATTTAATTAACCCTTCTGTGCAAGACATTGTGTCAAGTGCCATGGGTAAGATGATGCTTTGATGTCAATATGTATTTAATATTATGTCGGACTGTTAGAAACTACATTTAAAAACACTCAATGACTAGAGAGATATTCAGTCAGGATGGATATTTTAGTCATGAGATAGATTAGGATCTGCCATTGCTAAATCGAGAATTTATTGTACTGACATCCAAAACCAGCACTAACACTCAGCTAGGATACAACACAACTGCTGTCTTGGCTACTTATCTCCCGAATCCACCCTCATCTTCACCTGAGCAAATCGTTTTCAGATCTTCAGAAAAAAAAAAAAGGTCAAGAATCTGTTTTTTCAGGAAACTTTTCCTGACCTCCATGTAGGTATGCTACTCTTGGCTCAGATTACTTCCCACATGATCAGATAGCAGGCTTTTCTTTGCTTAAATGCAGCTGTAAACACATCTTTTCAAACATCTCTACATGGTTGTCTGGGTCTCACTTGTAAACATCTAGAGAACGAGACCTCTAGGTCTTATTTTTACCAGTAAGGTCTAGCACTTTTTTAACAAAAGGCAAGAACACATTAGATATTTGTTGAGAGAAAAAATGGAGTGTTCATTATGAAATTCTGAACTAGATTTATATGCTTTTTCATAATTCATGTTGCACGTTAGTTTTCCTGGCATCTGCTTTCCTTTAAACACATTGTGGAAATATACTTCACAAGCAAGAAAGTCAGAACGAACCTTCTAGACTCTCCAAAGGGTTCCACCCACAGAAGGTATCCGCTGATTTGGCCAAATGTCTGAAATAGGGTTACAGGCCCTGTCACAAGAGGGTCTTCTAATGTCATACTTCATTTGGAATGTTTTCTTATCTAGAAGCTGACATCTGTTTGGTCACTCTACCCTAAGGTATACATTGTTTAGCTTTCATTTATGTGTGCAGCTTGAAAACTACGGTTATGGATTTTCTTTGATGTAGGCTGGTATGATAAACCTTGGTCATCTTTTAGTTTGTTATCTACCCATAGTAGTACCTCAAGCTGGATTTACAGAGTACTCAGTGGAACATCTTAGGTATATCTTTTAAGAGTAAAATCACTTTTCCTTTTAACGATTCCTGCCTTGGAAATGTTTCTTGAGGTTCTACAGGTTAGCTAATACTAGATTCTATACACCTTGTTATAACCTTGAACATGACTGAACAATATAGATGGAATTAAATTCAACTGACTATGTAGTCCTATTTCATTCCTTAAGTGGCAGTCAATGCATGGAATAGGATCTTCGTGAATATTGCTTGGCAATGAGATATGCAGTTCAGCCCAGCTCTCTCTGAGCATGCCAAGTGTTTTGTAAGGTAGTGAAATGAAGTGGGAGAGGTCTGGATGATGTGCTTTGTTCTTCCCCTATTTAATGTGATATCCATCAGCCTGAAGTCAAAGGTACAAAGAGAATTTTAATCTTACTAATCAATACAATAGAAGTTAGTTTGTTTTACATAAGTGGGTTTCCTAGACTATTTTTCTATTACAGATAGAAAGGCTGCTATGGGAAAGTGTAATTTCCAAGAAAAGGGAATAGAAACTATGGGTTCAATAATTAGAATAGTGGGGGGGGTGAAAAAAAAAATTAGAATAGTGATTCCCAACATTCTTTTTCTGCCTCTACACCTTTCCCTTGATTAACACCTTCCAATCAGAAACACTTAACACAACTAATCTAAACTGTGTAGGGGCAGTCCTTACCACACTTCACATCCCTAACTTTCCAATGACAAGCACAAAATAAGGATTTTTTCTTTTTTCAGGAGTGATTAAGCTAGTGGGGTAGAGGGGAAGCCTATAAGTAAGCCTATTAACAGAGGGAAATGATCAGAAAAGTGAGTGATAGTCATTCACGGTCAGCATCCTAAAGACCTGATTATTTCTTGCTTTTTCTTACTAAGTGTTCTTGAGATGCTCTGGGCTATGAGAAGAGAAATCCCATCTGAAACTGGATTATGGAATGAAGAAAAATATAAATTGCAGATTTACAGTCCAATGAAAAGCAGACTCCAAGTGAGGCAGGATGAATGGTGTGATCAAAAACTCAGGATCTCTCCAAGCTGCTGTCTTCATCTTTAAAGTCATTCACCCAGTGATTTTAATACGGTTGCCAGTGGCCATAGTCCTTTATTTCTGTCTAGCAGAAGAGAGAGAAAAAACCTTCCTGTGATCAAGTTTTAATGCCCATACCCTCCAGTCCAACTGAGTCATATTATTAATTGCTGGGAAATCCCATGCGCTAGTTGACGTTTCAGACTGAAGATCTATACCTAGGATCGGGGGAGGGGTGTAGGGTGTGTGTGTGTGTGTGTGTGTGTGTGTGTGTTTGTGTAGGTAAGAATCCTAAACAAACCTGGGATTCTATTAGGAAGAATGAAGGTGAGAAAGGGATGCTGGATAGTCAGCTAATAATGTCTACTACACGTTAAGCACTTAGAATCACTATTGCACGAAGTGAAAATGTAAGTATTAAATCAATTTGGGATTATGATTCAGTTTAGTAACAAGATCAAAAACCACCTACTCCAATGAATCAGGGTCCCCAGCAAAATGACAAGCAGTGGACACTAAACCATTTGAACCAACCTCTGTTCCCATCTTTTATTTTAGTCTCTGTGTGAAGTGGGTTTTTGGTGTATTTGTTTTGGGAATCAACTGACGAGAAATACATCACTGTCCAAAAAGAAAACATTATTTTTCATCTAGGGATTTGAGACTTAACTAGCTGGAAGGGAAATATAATTTCATTTTGTTCTCATAGTCTCATTTATAAAATAACCTTAAGAGATTCAAAGGACACCATGCCATATGAATGTTTTCCTTACTCTCAGGGGGCTTAGCTTAAGCTTTAACTTTTCTTGCATGTTCTCAAGTGTTTTCTTAAGCAACAATTTTGCCTTTGGCACTGTCCTAACCACTGGAGCTTTAATAAACCTTAAAAAGTGTTGTTTAAAAATAGCATCACAAAACCATCTTTTCTCTTCATTACTAAAAATATCCCAAATCCTCCTTTAAGATATTTTTTTTTCTTTTAAGTTATATTTGAAAGGCAAATAAGCTTAAATGCAGATGTTGTCGAAATTCAAGTCAAAACAGTAGGAAAAATAATTATAAAATAGAAAATGAGAACCCAACAGATTTCTGCCCCTCTGGGCCAGAATTTTCTGGGTGGTTTTAGGAAAAGTGGGGTTCTGGGTTGCTTTTTTTAATGAATGCATTTGTGTGGATGTGATATATTTCACACAATAGGATGTTCTTGAAATATCCTAGAAAAAAGGCTAAAGCCTAAAATGTTAGGGGTTTTGTTTTTTTTTGGGGGGGGGCGCTTTTTCTACCTAATCTTACTTGTATGCCTTTAAAGCTGACCTTGCTGCAATCAGTTCACAACTCTGCAAATGTAACTATGACAAAAACGCCTTTTTTACCTCTCAATTTTGGGGCAAAATTAAGAAACCATAAGCATAAAAGTGCCCTGTTTAATGAGAAGATGGGATTGCATGTGAAATTTTGAGAAAGGGGGGCATCTTTATCATTAAGTTCTCAAACTGTCTTTCTTTTGCATGACAGAGGAAGTCCCAGGTCAACTCTGGAGATACAACTTCACAAGGAGAAAGATCTCCCTGCTGGCAATTTCCTCCCTATAAAAGAGGATAATAGTAGTTCCACTTTATGAGAGTGTTGTGTTGTGAGGAGTGAGATAATGCTGAAAAGAACTTGCACTCAGACGTGGGAAGCACCCCCAAAATGTCAGGTGCTTCTATAGCTGCTGTTATGATTGTTCATGTTATTTCTTCCAACTTTCAATCAGCTTGAGGGTGCTGGGTATTTTTAACTTGCTGCAGACTTTTTTATTTTTAATTTCACTAATTGGAATGAACCACAACATTTTTTATGTCACAAATGCAATGTGCCACTGGGGGCAATATGCCTATAATTCTACTCACTGAAATGTGTTTTGGCTGACACAGTGAATGTGCCAAATGTGGCTTAAATTCAAAATTTCCTCAGAGCCTCTTCAGCACTGTTCCCCAGAAAATCTGCAACCCGAGCTGGGCTCCTCAGTTGATCTTGCAAAGGTGTGAATTCACTTGCAGCCAAAATGAAGGAAAATGGTAGAAGCAAATTCTGTTCAATACTCTGTTATCGTGACCTGTAGTGTTATTCTCACCTGTTTGGAGGCCTGCCCTTGGCCATGTGGCAGTGGTTGGAGAAAAGTAAGAGACCACACCTGTGGCATCAGAAACACATGACTCATGTGTGAACACATGAGGATGCATGCAAGCCTGCATACACGTGCACAAGCACGTACGAGCACACACACACACACACACACACACACACACAGCTCCACTACTGAAAACACCTCAAATAAAATGTGGGGAATGAGTTACAATTCTAGAAAGCAAAGGTACCATCTGGTTGAAGCTGTTTTTCTAGCCCAATTATGTGTCTTGAACACCTCCTTCTGCTCTATTCCAAACTCCTATTCGTCTGGTAGTCATTCGTTCATTCATATTCACTGTATTTATTCATTCTGATATCAGCAGTTGATGGCTTGCCCACTTGTGTGCTAATTAGAGCAGACATGATGGTGAATATAATTCTTGTTTCCTTCACTGAGAACTTGACATCTCTAGGCCAATTCTCAAAAGGGCAGGTACAGGGCAAAATGAATGCATTTTCCTCACATCTGAAACCACAGATGCAAGCTACCTCACTGACTGGATAATGGATGAGGGGAAAGGACGTGAGGACCCCAACAGTGAAAGCACATGAAGGCTGCAGTATCCCCACTGGAAAATCTCCCAAGCAATACAAGTCACAGACATTCAGAGGTGAGGCAGCGTATGTTTTACTGCAAGGTTGCAAGGGCTCAAGTGAAAAGGACATCTTCAGACCCTACGCAAGGAAACTAGATGTTGGTGTCTCCATCCTCTGCAGAGCTCAGTCAGAAAACAGGTGCTGCTTAGCTCTTGGTGAAGGGCACTGGAGAGTGGGGTCGGCAGGGAAAGAAAACAGCAGGAAAGAAGCCCAGCCCAAGTAGCAAACTGCTGCTTAAACAGGTTTACCCAGAGTGTGATTGTATGTCTTTTTAACAGCCTCTAAAAGTCTTTTTAAAAGCCTTTTCGGAAGTAGTTTCCTCTTCTCCTGTTGTACTGTCAGTTGGCAGATGCCTCTGGGAAAGGGGATCTGCTTTCTAAAGGGCTCTTAAATAATGTTGGTTAAAAATTACTTTCAAAGCTATCTGCTGAATAGCACCTTGCCCTCTGCCTCTCGCTCTCCCTGGCTCCAATCTCTCTCCCCAGTCCTAGCTGATCTGCCAATTACTTCCTTCAGAACCCTCTCTCTCGTTCTCTGACACCTGTACTGACATAACAGCCCATCCCGGCATGCAACTGCCAATTCTCATTGGAAGATGATTGCTAAACATCTCAGCAGGAGAGCTCGAGAAGGGCTCTCTCCTCTGCCCCTTGGCACTATAGAAACCACCATCATTCCTTATAATTGCAAGTCCAAACCCTTCATCTGTCTAACTCTACCCCTGTGGCCTTCCTGGGTTCGGGAACACCGCCAGGTGGGGAGGCCCCCTCTTCAGAGGACCATGGCTTTACCAGAGGGTGCCTTGAAGCCCAGAAAGGGGCAAAGAAGAAATGTGTGCCTCTAAAGGAAAAATGGACAGAAGGCTGGGGGAGCACCTATGACACTGGGCAGTGCTGGTGATTTCAAAAAGGGGTCACGGGGGCATGTCAAACAACAAAACCATTCTTGTTTTTAATGCTTTTCGTGATTAAATTCTGCAGGCCATTTTCATATATCCTAAGGGGAACAAAATATCAGCCATATAGTTTTAAAAGGCATTAATTAAGTTTAGCTCTGACACCCCAGAGTAATGGTCCCCGACCTGAGCCCTGACCTCCAACGAGGGATTTCAGATGAGGCTAATGGTTGTTGCACAATCAGATCTGTGTCACATACTGAATGTGGGTCAGAGGATGACTGCTCCCCACAGAAAACAAAAATAACCTTTCTAAGACACCATTTCCTATTAGCATAGGCCCATATGCTCTGGATCAGAAAGAGATTGTGCTGGATCTAAAAGAAATCACATTAGGAGAAATCACTTTGGAAGTGAATGTGTTTGGCAGTGCAACTACACTTCTGTAAGCCTTTATTTACTGACTGTAAATCTTGACCTGAAATTAATGAAAAGCGTGAGCATGTCCTAGTCAAGTTTTGGAAACTCATATGAACTGCCAATTTTAGATGATTTTATACTGTGATTTTCCTCTTGCACCTTTCAAAAATGTCTAGCTTCAAAATATTGAAATGTTGATGTAGAAAGCATTATAATTCATATTAGCTCATTCATGAAATCCAATCGAAATGTATCAAATCACACATATGAATGACTAGATTTAATTGTTTTTAATCTAATTGCTACAAATGAAATTATAGCCCTGCTGCTGAGAAGATATCTTACCCAATATGGGATAAATTGGCAAAAATGAGAATTGTAAACTCTTCCATAATTCTCATCTACTACTATTCTCTCTGAACAGTCTTTTGAATGATGTCTATCATTAACTTTAATATATTTTAACTATAATTACAACAAAGTCATTTATTAAGCACCAACTAGTTAGTGACACTTTTTAGTAACACTTTACTTTTTATTGAAAATATTTATTTTTAAATCTTTTAAATACAATGTCACATAGAATTAGAGACTGCATTTTTTTTACCTATAATAAACTGCTGTGAGTACAAATATTATTCAATCCATGTTTCAATATAGTTCCTCTACTGGATCCCTGAAATAATTTAAAACATTTAATTTTCCATTAGTAAAAACATGCCTTTAAGAATGCAGTGAAAGTGATAGGTTTGGGGAAAACCATCAATATTTAGGTAATAGAAAATGAAAAACCAAATAGCTTGGAGCCAATTCAGTCCTACCATGAAAAATAATCGCTGATTGGAGCAAATCAATGCTTTGAAGATGTAGCCTAATAGAATATAACTCTAATAAAGTCAGGTAAATTGAGAGTTCTATAGATAGTATGCAGAAGTCTCATTACTCATTCCAAATAGTGATTTTAATGTTTCCATGTCTAACTAAAGAGCACTGTCACATAGAAGCAGAGTTGGGTGACGGGTCAAGTTTAGAGCTGAGGTCTTTCCCCTCAATTACTATTATTTGCCCTCGGTGTCCTAATTCTTTAAATTATTGTGAAGATAAATGAGAGATAGTGTAAGGCCACCACACATTTTTTCACTGATAGTAGGTACTCAGTAACTTTTGGCCATTTGGATTAGCATTATTTGATGATGAAGATAGTAGCTATTATGTTATGCAAGTAAAAACATGATACTTGAATCCTCCAGACACACACACACAGACACACACACACACACACACACACACACACACACACACACACACAAACTTCAGCTCCCTTCATGAAATCAAATCTGGATCACCCAGTCTGACAGTGGAAGAAGTAGTTCTACAGAAACCAGGAGACAAATGACCTAAAACCTTGTATCCTGTCCATGACTCCATGGGAAAAAACTGTTAAGTTGTAAAGGAGGAGGGAGACTTTTTTGATCTTTTCAAAATGTCTGATCTCCTACACTAAAGACTAGAGGTGTTTATACTTACGTGCCTACAAATTCTACCAAATCCAGACAGTCTACCATGTTATCCATCATTTATGCAAATATCAAATATGGTTTTATATCCTACATCTGACATTTTTCTAAAATCTTGGGTTTGTTTTTTTAATAAATGAGACAGTTTCTGGGTCTAAGAAGTTTATTTGCAATCTAATGCGTATTGTGTTGATTTGGTTGCACAAAAGCATTACAGTAACTCTCATGGGGGAAAAAATGCATCATCACTGTTAAGATAGGAGCTGGCAATGCACAGCTCTCAGGCCAGGTCTACTCACTGCCCCTTTACGCGCGGCTTGAAGCTAGGAATGAGTCCACATTGTGAAGGGGTTGGGAAAAAAATCAAGAGTATTTCGTGATAATTATATGAAATTCAAATTTTAGTACCCATAAATAAAATTTTATTGCAATAAATGATTTGCATATTATCTGTGGCTGCTTTCACACTGCAAGAGCAAAGCTGAGTGGTTGTGCTAGAGATCCTTGAATGACCCACAAAACCTAAAATCTTTTCTTTTAATTGATGTGACACTGGCTTACGGCACTGCATGTGTTGCAGAGGCACAGGAACATATCTCTTCAGATGCCTGTCACGGCACCACACCCACCACAAAGGCACACAGAGGCCTCCCCCTGAATCCATGAGGCCCCCTCGTCACTTTGCTCTCCCTCCCCCTTCCTCTCTGCAAACCTTAACTCCACAGACAGATTTGCTAGTGTTTGTTACTGGTTGGTTTTGACTGACCCTTTGTTTCTCTGTATTCCACGTGTACATGAAACCATGCTCTGCTATCTGGCCCTTTAGAGGAAAAGTCTGCCAACTCCTACAGTCATACAGCAAAACCTGCTACGGAAAGCAATTGTTTAAGCAACCTCCAACTTAGAAATAGGTTTTATACCCAATGATTTTTTAAAAGTTACTGTTCATGAGAAGCAAATTATCAATAGCAGTTTGATTCCTGGGCTAACCCACAAGTGCTGATTAACTTACCTATTTTAACAATACTACTGAGAGGCTGAGTCATGAAATTTGGATCTAGTTGGCCACAAATAAGTTTCAGAGTAGAAGAGAAAAAGATTTCCGTGATGCTTTCCTGATTGAAAGGCCGTATCTAGGTACATACAGGTCCTCTTGCCGGGGGTCTTAATGCTCAGAGGAGAGGGACCTCACACCATGTATCTTTATCTTCCTTATAGGACTTAGACAAGAGCTTTTGTAAGTACACACTTACTTGTGAAGTGAAATGGGCCCATTTATTCTATGTTATCTCTGCTTATTTGTCCATATGGCCTCAACTTTCCCATGCAGCTCCTGTGTTTGATTGTGAGACACAGTTTTCATAAATTTAGCTCCTTTTTCCTTAAAAGAATCATCACTTTAAAACCTAGATTGAATGTTTCAATTTTTTTTGCAACCACAGTAAGAAATACATTTTATATTGCAACCTGATGCACATACTCTCATATTTTTATAACTTAAAAGTTTCACCAAAAAAAAAAAAACTTCCTAGGTGCTAAGCTGTCCCACTATAGTCTATTCCACTTAATTGCTTTTTAATTCTTAGCAGACTTACTAAATTGGTTTCATGGTGGACTAATGAATCACAATTCACAGTTCGAAAAGCTGAGTCTACAGGATTTCAAAGTAAATAGCTAAATATTCATAAGTGAATTAAGCAAATCACTCCTTTTGGGACATTTAACTGAGCACTTCAAGATATTTTTTTAAAGATTTATTTATTTATGCATATAAGCTGGGGTACAGGCCAAAAGAGTGGGGCGGCAAGAGGGTTCACCAGAGACAGAGTGGGGAGCAGAATAGGCAGATGGATGGAAATACACTGCTGAGGGGAGCAGCGGGCGAGGCAGGAGAGGTCTGCCGCGCCACGTGGGAATCTCCCAGCCTGGGCATCGAACTTGCATCGCCGCTGCCAACAGCTCCACAGGGAGGCCCTAAGTGAGCACTTTAAGATGTGCCAAGCCCAGACTCTGAGATGTTATGATCAACAAGACCCCTCCCCTCCTCACAAGGGGGAAGGGCTACTGTGCAGGTGAGGAGACAAGCAGTAGAGAGTAAGAGAAGTGAAGGGTGAATGCGGCTCAGCTGGGTCAGAGCAGCTACAAGTTCCCCGCAGCAAGTAAAGAAGGCCCAGGCCCAGGTCCCGCTTTGTCTCTATTTAACTAATCTTTTAATTAACTCTGGATTTAAGTCATGGCTTCCTGTTCTGCTATTTAATCAATCTAGTCACTCCCAAAAAATTTAAACCAGATCTTAAGAGCAGAAAAAACAGTAAGATATATTCAAACTCAAGTATAAATAAGTGATACTTGAATTAGGCATTGAGACGTTTGCATAAGTAGAAAAGGCATTTTTTCCATTGTCTTTAAAGTATCTGAAGTTCTTAGTAATTCATTCTTTTCTTATATCAGGCTTATTAATTATTATTATTATTATTACTCCGACTTGTATTAAATGTGCAGTAGTTTGAATAGTTTTTTCCATAGGATACTTTTTTATGTTAAGTAGATGCTCTTTCATGGTAATTCATTCTTATAACCAAGTTACTAAATAATGTTATCATTATAATACATTTGCAATTGCAGGGCATTTCAGTGGAAATACTAACTTGAAATATACTTGCAATATCTTTTTGTAATCATTACTCTTTAAGCTTAATTATAATATATTATCTGATGATGCAATTAGACATTTTATAAGCAGAGAAATTCACAAAAACAAAAAAAGCACACAATACCCAATTGTTATATTTAAAATTATAGCTAAAAGGAAACTGTATATAAAAGAGGTTTATCGCACATGTCTTAAAGATTTATAGTTAATTAAAGAAAAACATGGGTAGGTAATTCCAAATGCACTGCAATTTCATCCATTTAACAAAGAACCTATCTTACTGGCATAAATTGTGGCTATGAGAAAGCACAAGGATTTTTATTTTATTTTTTTGGTTTTAAAGAAATTATACCCACTCCCATTTATTTTGATAAAAAAAAATCTTAATTACGTCCCTCCTATTCTTCTCCTTTTACTCCAGGCCCAGGGTGAACACTGTTAGCCCCAAATTCAGCCCACCGTGTCCAGTCATATCTGCTTCCCAGACAGACCTTCTCCTTCTCCTTTCCTTTCTATCCATCCACTGTCAGTACCTAAATCCAAGCTACCATTTCCTTTTGTCCAAACCATAGAAACTACCAAACTTGCTCGTAATTTATCTCCCCTGCAAATAAGTGAAATCATCGGTAACTCTCACTTTCTGACATTTCATGCATCATGATCATCTTAGGAGCAATCCATTTTGTCCTAAAAGGCACCATTTCATCTTTTTTTTTTTTAATATGAGTGGATTCCATGGAGTATATATTACACAATTTCTTTACATTGATAAATTTAAAATCAGAACATGTTACTCACTACTTCAAAACCGTCAGTGGTTCCCACTGTGTTTACCTGTGTTCATCTGTTACCACCCCACTCCTTATACACTGTGCTGTCGTCACACTTAGTTTCCGTTTTCCCCCCAAATATGATGGTTAATGCTATAGGTTAATTTGGTTGGGCCACAACACACAGATGGCTGGCAAACATCACTCAGGATGTTCCTGAGAAGGTGATTTTTGAATGAGGTTAACTTTTTTTTTTAAGATTTACTTTTTTATACATACAAGAGATGGGGTGTAGGCCAGAGGTGGAGGGGGAGAGATGAGAGGATTCACCAGAGACAGAATGGGGAGCAGAACAGGTGTATCTACTGAAATACACTGCTGAGGGGAGTAGTGGGCGAGATAGGTTTGTTGCACCATGTGGGAAGCTCCCTGGCCAGGGATTGAACTCATGCTGCAGTGGCTGCTGATAGCTTCACAGTGCTGCAACTTAACCCCTTGCGCCACCAGGGAGGCCCCTGAGGTTAACTTTTAGTATGGTGGGTTTTAAGTAAAGCAGATTGCCCTCCATAATGCGGGTAGGCCTCATCCAATCAGTTGAAGACATTAAGAGAACGACAAACATACCATCATCTCGTTAGCCCCAGAAAGAAGGAAGTCTGTGAGCAGATGGTCTTTAGACTCAAAATGCAGCTATTCCCTGAGTCTCCAGCCTGCTAACTTACTCTATCGGCCAAGCTTCCACAATTGTGTTAGAACAATTCCTGATAACTAACCTAGAAAGACAGACAGACAGATATCCTGTCATTCTGTTCCTCTGGAAAAACTTTACCAAACACCAACATACCAAACCTTTTCTCACCCTAACAATGTTCACACCTACAAAACTAGAACACCTTATCTCAGGAGAACTCCTTTCTTTTCACTGTTCTCCATTTCTGGAACTCCCTTCCTGGGCTCAACACATAACTGCCTCCTTCATGTCATTCATGGCTCAACTCAAAGTAGTTCACCCACATACTAAATCACATCACTTATTTATTTCTTCATGGAACTGCTCATCTTGATTTTATCTTTACTCACTTGTTTGTTTCTATATTGTACATTCCTACCACAATTAACCTGTGTTCATTTTCTACCACCCCATTCACAGTAAAATTCACTTCAGTCACATTTAACTTCTTGTATCTCATTCAAAGTTCCTTGAAGGAAAATACCTGTTAGAGCTTATTCCTTGTTGGATTCCCTGCACTTAGAAAAATCCCTTGGACAGAGTAAGAATTTAGTAAGTATTTACTGAGTCAATGATGAACAAATTATTAGAGCATTTTGTTTTGCAAATTACTTCTTAAGCACTACTTAGTCCAGGAGGTCACTCTCCACCTAATGTCTAAAAAGACATAAAAAGTTCATAAAAAGGTTATAATTTCCATTAGTTTCCACAAATGTAGCACGTAAGTCTTAAGAGAGGAAAATTCAAATATACACAAATTTTCTTAAAATCTCCCTCTTTTGTATATCCTTTAGGCTAATTAATCTGAGGTTATTCTTCCTTTGTAAACTTCCAAACAGTTCTTCATATTTCCTATGGAAAATCCTCTCTCCTGGAGAATACCAAGCAGTCTTTCAGGATGTGACTCTAGTAGCAAACATTCTACCTACCAACTAGTTTCTTTTTTCATCTTTAAATTAATAATATTGTCCATATTGGCAAAATGATTTTTTTAATGTGTGAACTCAGGAAGCAGGACCAACTCCAACAGATAAACTCAACCATATAACAAGCGTTCAGATTATTTTAACTTCAAAACACAGTCCATCACACTCCTCAGATCTCACATTAGCTCAGAGAGTTTATGTAGTTGATAAAAGTGAGGGTGGTCAGGTTCTCTATTTATTCATTTATTTTCTCATCTGTTTTTTCATTTCATTTTGAAGCATTGCCAAGCACTGCTGACTTAGGTGATAAGTAAATGATGGTAAGTAAAACAGAGTTTCTGCCTCTGAGAAGCTTATAATACAGTCCAGGGAGGAAAAAAGCATTATCAAATAAATTTAATCGGTATAAATAATTCAATAAAGAGATGTTATTATTTAAAAACTATAAACAAGGCGACAGACTTGGCTGTGATGACAGAGAATACCTGGATTAGTAATGAAAAGTCTTTGGGAAGCTTGCTATTTTATTCCCCAACGTGACAGGTGAAAAGGAGGATGCGAGCAAAAACTGGGCGTGGGAACATGGAACTAGGTAGAGGGCACCAGAAAGGGGAGGCGGCACTGGTCATGACTGACTGGAGAAATATGCTTATCCAGTTTAAAGACTGAAGGTCTCTTCTTAGACAAAGCATCATTTTTTCAAATCTGGAGTTTTTCTTTACCTTTAGCCTTTGGCTCAGAGCTTTCATGGTGTTGCCTAGATTCTCACCCTATCCTGGATACAGGATGTGCAAAGAGGAGACATTTAAATGGAAACTGTGTAGTCTGGCATGCAAATTTAATCCCTCAAACAGAATTCAATTTAATAGATGTGCTGGTTGTTCATTATGTAAGTGCAGTCTGGCCTCACATTGACGAAGCCCTTTGTCAACTGCAGGGACTCGTTTGTCCCCAGTCAGCCCTCGCTCACTAGTCGCTCACTAGTCGAGCACTGCAGCTCACTGCCACAACTCTTTATAAACACTGGTGACTGGCCAGACTGAATCAAAAGTTCCTTTCCTGACCTACCGATGGTGTTGATTTTGTAGACCATAAACCTATTACTGGTCTTGCCCTGAACTCATCACATACATAGGTCATCTGAAATTAACTTTCATTCTATTCTGAAAGATTTAATGCACACCATCCCAAGTCCTAGAATCTTAGAATTAAGTTGGAGCAGTCTTCCAGATTTTTAGGAAATTCAGCTCATTTTTTTGTACCTTTTGAATACATTTTATTGGCCTTTATTAATCATTTTATTAAATACATCTGAGAGAAAGCTGTCATCAAAGATCAATGACTCACGGAAGGAACTGGAAGGAATCAGAAAACCTGACAGTGTCACTGTGGAACTTAGTGACTGCCACTGGCACTTGATTTAATTCTTTATTTGTTCATCTACAAAGCAGAATAAATCCCACCTTTCTCACGAAAAGTGTGAGTTAATAGAATCAGACATGTTAACTCGTTAACCAATATGAATGCTGCTCGTGTGAGGTGTTGAGAAAAGCAGTGTGATGTGGCAAGACAAGCTGGGTTGTAGAGTAACTGTTAACTTGGCCATTGCTAGTTGTGAGTCTTTGAAATAGGTAGTCCTTGTGTTCTTTAAACTTCAGTTTTTTTCATGTATAAAAATAGGGATAAAAACATAATTTTGTGGCCAATCTGTCTTTTTTGGTAATCAATATAATTAGTGATATCTGGGGGATTATAAAAGCTCACCCCCAACCTGCATGCTCTATACCAATTAACTTCTGTGGTCAATTTTTCACCATCACAGATGTGTATTAAGTTCAGAAAAAAGTTACCTGATATTCTCCAGTATATAAAAATGATTGTTTTTCACAGAGAATAAAAGGTAGATATGAAGTTCAAACTAATGCAAGTAATTGAAATATCTACTTATTTCTCTGATGTTCTCATTTAATATTAAGTAATAGTAATAATGACGTATGCTAGGGATCAAAACTGAATCTACTTGCAAAACCATCATGCTGCTTTCAGGTCCTAAGCTCTCAGTATGACAGATTCTCTTTCTTTTGCCTATTAATATTTTCAATAAAATTATGAAATTCTGTATCTTTAATACACTTTATACACTGTATACTTTATGTACTGTACTTATACATCTTTAATACACTGTATCTTTAATAGCAGGAAAGACTTCTCAAACCAGATTTTCTATAAAACTCCTTACAAGAGAAATAAATTTTGAAATGATCTAAATAACTGAACCATTCTTTTGGATAGGAATTTTGTGGATATTTTAATATATGAAATATATAGCTTTTAATATATGATATATAATGACCAAACTCTGACATCAAGTGAACATTCTTTAAAACCAATTTTTCCTTACTCTAAGAATGTAATTCTTCCATCTTGTAAAAGTGATTGATATAGATATAAAAGTTAGGCCTGTACATAAATCAAAGAGAGTGGATTAGATATAAGTCTGTTAAATCTCTTTTTTTTTTTGTCTATTTATCATTCAGATCAAACTTTGGGCCTACAATCTACAGTACAAACTATTTTGCCTACAATCATGCTGCAGGTTTTTAATTTACAATTCTTCCAAAAGGTACATTAAATTGGGCTTAACAGGCAAGTGTTTTCTTTTAGTCTCAAATGTCAGCATAATAAAAATCACCAAGTTCAATGTTAAGATTTTACTACACTTTATCTAACTTAATCCCTCCCAATATTTGTAAGCTATATTTAGGATCATTATATAGATGAGAAAAGTGAGATGCAAAGAACTTAAGAAACTTACTTCAGGTACAACAGATATTAATGATGGCTTTATAATCTAAATCAAAGTCTATTCAATTCCACAGAGCCTCTATCCATCAATTGCACATGGCAAAAACAAAATTAAGCCCAACTAACATAAATTTCAGGTCATCGTCTGTTTTTATTATTTTGTGCATATCCTGGTTGATGCCATGATCACTGGGTATTTAAGAGACTATATTCCTATATTCCCTTGCAAAGTTCTCATTTTTTGAGATAATAAAATCTTTTGTCCTTCCCCCCCGCCCAACACACACAGCTTTCTTTTTAGCAATCGCTTCCATTCCCTTAACTTATACTGTGTCTTTCAGTGCCTGGAAAAAAAAATGTCCCCTTTTTCTTTCCCAGTTGACTTTTCTACGAGCTCATTGATACCATTTTTATCTTTTGAGTAGTGGAGATTTGTTTAGAAGCCCTTTAGAAATGAACCAGATTTTAAGGACACGGCTTCATAGTGGAGGATAAAATTTGCTCTTAAGGCTTCCTTGATGTATTTTCATCTCTCTTTCTTTAACTACTTTCCTCACATTGCTCTGACTTCGTATTTATTTCTCCTTGAAGAATTTGTTGTCACAAAAATTAATTACTTTGCTGCTAATAAAATTAGGATTTTAGAAAAACGGAAGCTTTGTAACATTAGCCCTCCTTCTGGGAAGCATACTTGTACTCTCTAATGTGGAACTTAGGAGTTTTATAAATCCAGTACTTTGTTTAAATAGTTTAATGAGGATCTTATTTTATTCTTTTTTGTCATTATTTGTAGAATGTGCAGCTCTTGGTGATTTAATTCTTAAAAAACGAATTAGTATGCTATGGAATGATTTGTCTTTCCTTAATTTTCATTAACATTACATTTTAGTTTTGGTGGCGTGTGCTGCATGGGTTCCCCTGGGCCTCTCCAGATGAAATGCGTATTTAACTGTGTCCAATATAATGACTACTAATGACTAAAAGAGTCAAAAGAAAAAAAGGATGGATATCTTGACAAGCCTTTCATTTAGACAGCTAAAGCTTGAAATCTTAGAAAGGAGTTAAAAATGTATGTTCACCAAAAATTAGTTTTTCAAGCTCCCCTTTCTTGTTAAAGGAATACCACAGTAGTGGAGAGAAATATCTGTCAATGATGTGATGACTACAATGGTGGTGACAGTGGTGACATGTGATAATGACAGCACAAGTGTCAACATTTACTAAGCATTTCAGGGGGCATGATCCTGACATTCTCGCAGGTAATCTTCACAATGACCTGTTAAATGTGTGTGATTATTGGCCCCATTTCACAAATGAGAGAACTTAAACTTTGAGAGGTTAAGCAAATTATCTGAAGTAGCAATATATGGATAGCTAGAGTGATACTCCAAGTCTTCAGAGAAAAACTTTTACCCATTCTGATTAGCATTTTTCATGTTTATGAAGAACAAGTAACCTCAAAATATTGATGTCAGTCTAGTTCCCCGTTTTACTGAGCTCAGAACTTTAAGGGCAATGGTTCTCAACCAGGGGCGAATTTGTGGCAGTGTTTGGAGGCATTTCTGGTTGTTGCAACTGGGAGGAGTTGCTGGCATCTAGTGGGCGGAAGCCAGGATATGCTCAACATCCTACGATACTGATACAATTCGCAGGATGGCCCCATAGCAGAGAATTATCTGACCCAAAACGTCAGCAGTGCTGAGATAGTGAAAGCCTGCTTTAAGTGAATGCTTTTCTGGGAATCATGTCTTTATATGGTTTGACTTCTGTTCTAACTGCTCTGTTTTGATGCATAAATGACTCTGGGCCTTGTGTTTATAGGACAGACTACATGAAGCAGAAGGCTCAAATCATGCCTTACAGCCGAGGGATATAAGCAATGTGTCCTTGGGCTGGGTGATAATATTATTGCTATAGACCAAACACAGCAGCCGTGCTGGACATACACTCCAGCAACTAGGTTACTTATTTGGACGTTCACAGCCATAGCTCTTGGTATGTGTGGCTTTCTCCATATTGTGTTTAAAAAATATACAAAGCTTAAATCACTTTCCTAAAGTTGTAGAACTTGTAGATGAGCCAGGGTCTGCTTCCCAAGTGCTGACTCTATTTACCATGCCCAGTGTAGCAAAAGAAATGTAGAGTCCTATATTCTGCCCTCAGTATTTACTGTACTAAAGTAGGGATTTCCTCAAATATAATCTGCAATTTTCAGCTTAGATATAATGGAGCGGACCATTGAATATGAGAGTTTAAGAAGAAATATTTTCATTTTACAGAAAAATACACTCTGGGCTCTCATAAACAGGGCATGAAAAAAACAGTCTGTGCATATGCGTGACCATTGCTGTGACTCAGATGCTTCCTCTCTCGGAAAATGAAGACAAGGCAGAGGGAGGTTGTGTGGCCTGGCTGCGATCACACAGCAAGATAGGGACGTCGGGGACCAAAGCCCTCTCTCACTGCCAGGCCCTTTTTGCCTCTTCCACGGAGTGCCCCCGCTCCTGGACCTGCTTCTCCCCGCAGGAGCTGGCGGTAAGAAAGCCGCAGGTTCATCCTCCTCTTGAACTAGTGAAATACTTTCAGAAACTAGGGACACAAACTCATTATCTTCATTATTTTCAGAAATTGTTTAGGACCACAGAAATGTTGTGGGAAATTAGCCCTTTGAAGAAGAAAGACGAGAACAGTGAAATCCCACTCTCCTCATTAGTTAGTATGCAGTCAGATCACTCTGCAAAACTAATTAAGGATTTTGCAGTATTTTATGCTCCTCAAAATCAAATGTGAAGAAATATGATCTCATGACTCTCATAAGGAAATGGTGAGTCTGTTGAAGTCGCTTAATCTCAAAGCCTGAAAACGACTCCTCTCTGGAAACCACGCCCGTTCTCCCTGCCCGGCAGGCTCTTTGCGGGCACCTTTCCCTTAAAGCAGGGCTCCTTGAACTTCCAAGTCATGGTCTCTCCCCTAGATGATGCACTAACTCAGAGAGGAGGTTTGTTCATACCTTTACCCACTTCGCCCCAACTCTTAAATTGGGCAAAGAGATGAGGGGAGGAAAGTATGAAGAGGTGCCATCCACCCATCCAATCACATTTTCCCAAACCTCCTGCATGTTCCATAACACTCCATGGTGAATGTGGAAGATAATCTATTGGGACTTGGAAAGGAAATTCAATATTTGAACTTCTATACTAATTGTTCTTGTCACTTATACTTTCAATGTGTATTTTTTGCTTGCTCAATACTACATGCTGTATGTTAGAACAGAGGTACGTGGATATATAATTAATAAATATACATGTTTGGGGTCACATGCTTAACAATTTTTGGAGGTGACTGTTCTATATGTTCTGGAACAAAAACATTTTCTGACTGTTTCCCAGATTTCTTTAGAATATACTCTCTAACCAAAGTGTATCAAACCAAAGACCCTAGTTCCTCTATACTGCCTACTAACCCTCACAGGCCACACTTAATATATAATTTACATTTCTATGGTCTCCAATCCCAACTTTATTTCTCTGAAAGAACAAGTGTCAATCCCATCCCGCCACCAGCTACGGTTGTGCTGCTCAGACTCTGCCCACCAGCTCCCCAGCCTTTAAGATCTGTTCACCCCCTGAGTTAAGGGACTGGCCAGAGCTACCCTCCAGCAGGACAAGCAAAGCTTGCTTGAGAGTTACATAAAAGATAAGGATCCCCTATGAGCTCTTAACTATTACTGTAATATATCCCACAACTTAGCAGCTTAAAACACACAAGTTTATTATCTTAAAGTTTCATAGGACAGAAGTCTCAGTGGTTCATGCCAGTTGCACTGTGTTATTTTGGAAACCCTAGGGAAGGAGCTTGGTCTTTTTCAACGTCTAGAGCTCATCTGCTTCCTTTTGCTCGTGGCCCCATCTTCCACCTTCAAAGCCAGTAGTGTAGCTTCTGCACATTTCTCTCTCTGGGTCTCTGCCTTGTTTCTCATCCTCATATCTGCTTCTGACCCTTCTATCTGCCTCTTCTAAGGACCGACACAAATCATCCAGGATAATCTCCCCATCTCAAGATCCTTACCTTAATCACACTGGCAATGTCTCTTTGCCATATAACGTTCTAGAGATTAGAAAGAGGACATATTTTAAGGGACATTATTCTGCCTATATCATATTCCCCTGTGTCAGGACCTAGATGTTGAATCAACTGAAGAAGGAACCTGCTTTCACCTGATTCCAAATGCTGGGGATTGGGGAAGAGTATGATCCCAGGGTTAGACATAACTACATTCACATCACAGCTTTCCCAGTAACAAAGCTGTATGATCTTAGGCATGTTATTCAATCTACTCAAGATTGTTTCCTCAACTACAACATGGAGAAATTCATACCTCTTGTAGGATACAAAAATACAAAAGTATCTAGCATGATGACAGAACCTTAGTAGGTGTTCAGTCAGTCCTTTTCCCATTCTGATGCCACAGCCCCAGTCACATGCATTACTAACTAGCAGCCACATGCCAATTCCAAGGCTACCATCTAGCCCTAACCATGTCATTTTACTTAATCTATACAACCCGGGAGTTCTACCTAGTCTCCAAAAATTTAGCCTATGGAAGCTTAAGAGACAGTGATAAAGGAAGAAGGGAAAAAGCAAAGACAACAAACTAAGTACTTTGACTCTGTGTCCTCTATTTTTCTATTTTTGGTCTTCACAATGGTTAGAAATTAAATGGTTAGCTGAAATAGTCTGGTGTATAGGAAATGAGGCGTACTGCCCATTATCTTTGCGAAGTTTGTGGAAAAGCAAAACAGATGAAGAACTGTAGGCTCAGGGAAATATTTTCTCTCTGGAGCTCTTAGGCATTTGTAACAAGTTGTTAAGACAGCTTGGCTCTTATGACGGTATAACTAAGTGCCAATTTGGAAGCTTTTATAGGTCTCTAGTTCCCTGAATATTATTGGCTAAACCAATAAGTGTGGTTAATTTTTTATGTAAAAAGAATTGTAACTCTGAAAATACTTGTGAGAATCAAAGAAACTTCAGAGTTCTAGCTGAAGATATCTCAGTGAAAGAATTATGAGAAAAAGAAATCAAATTTCCTACAGTCATAGTAACTGGGTAACTATTTCCCAGTACATAACGGTGCCATAGAGAAAAAGTTTCTATTGTTTTTTGTCGTTGTTCCTAATTGGGATCATTCAGGTGCCGTGTGATAATGGCCTGCTGCTTTTGGTCCTTGGTGACACAAGGCACTTTGCTATCCCTGCTCTTGGCTGCTGATTATCAGGCCCTTGACTTGGATCCTGGTATGACAGTATGACAATCAGGATTGAGTCATGTCATCTGTTTCAAAATTAAATTCTATTTTCCATATCCTTTGAATGCAGTATTGGAGTTTAATTGGCAGATGCTATCTCTGCCGCCACTGTGACTTGTCTCCGCAACAAAGTCAGGAGACAGTGATCACACTCCTGGCAGAATACCCTCGTTGAAAAGGATTTGTCTTCTCTTTAGCACAAAAAGCCCTGAAGTCCTAATTTAGAAACAGTAGTTAAGACCCTTAAGAAGTTAAGGGTCTAAGTATTCCTCCAAGTACTCATTCAGGGTAATGTTTAGGGTCTACCATGCAAATTAGAAGATCAACTCAATATACATGCAGAGAAAGTCCCGTATGCAGATAACTTCTCCAAGAAGACACAGAGCGTGCACCGAGGAATGATGGATATAGTGTAAACAGACTGTGCATACACTTCTCTGTAGCCATCACAGACACAGAAAATCTCCAAAAGCCTGGCTCATTTCCACTCGCCACAGAAACAGTCTCTGTAACTATTAAACTCTTTATGTTAAACACCATTAAGATACACTTCCAATTTATTTTTTAAGCGGGAATACAGAAGCATTAGATTTTCTCAACAGGCATATTGTCTTGCCTCGTCTATAGGAAAGCAACAGAAGGTGTTTAAGACCATGAGGTAATGCATTTATGAAAAACGAAGAGAAACTTACAGGCAAAGCAAGAAGAAACAAATGCTTCATGAGAAGTGAAAATGATTAAAAAGCAAAACAAAAATGATTTTTACAAACCATCTGCGGGTAATCCTGATTCTGTTCTCAAGAAACACAACAAATCCATTCATTTTAGTCAAAATCAAGATGATGCTAAAGGAAATTTGAGATGCACACAAAAACAGATTAACAATATCCCTTCCAGGTCAAAATAATAAATGTTAATTAAGAAACAACTGAAGACTTCCTGAACTATGAAGGAAAAATTGACATCTTTGTGCAAAATGGTTAAAGCCAAGATAACAAAAACTAAAATTTAACAACTAAGCATATAAAGAATACGCTAGCAGACATGCTTTTTAAAATTTACATCTAATAATATGATTATATTTTAATTATAGTTTTCATTTGTAGAAAGTATATTCTCATGTACTATTTTCCCTTTCTTCTGGGTAACTTGCTATTGCTTTATTTTCATATTTAGGTGATTCAGTTACATAGTGATATAAGGGTGAAATATTCGCTATTTTTTAATAGTTTCACTCATGGTGCAATTAAAATGAGAATATGTGCATAAATGGCTATTTTAAGCAAGGCATTTTGTGTCTACATAGTGGCTTAAAAATAAGGAGAGAGGTATCCTGGCGCCTCCAGGGTGTGTCTTCATTTGGGCTTGGAGAATTTTTTTTCCTTTTTGATACCCTTAATGAATGGCTGTTCCTCTGGGCCAGAATTCCCATGAATCATATTTAAAGCAGTCCCAGCTCATTTTGAATTTGGCATGTATGCTTCCTCTGTAGTTGCTCACTAGCTTAGAGAGACAAAGGGACTTCCTCGTGTCCAGTTTAGAACTCTGCCCTGAAAGGAAAATATTTTTAGGAAGAGGTGGTGGTAAGCCTACCATCAGTATATTTCTTTCAAAATAGCCTAACTTGTTATTCTATGGGGTTTCTTTTGTCTCTTCCCATTCTTGACCTCTGTGTCAAATGACTTTTTCACACTTCACCACTTAGACATTACCATTTAGCTTCCTCTTCTGGTCTCACAGTACTTTGTTTCCAACTCTAATTAGAAATGGTTAATTTGACTTCTTGTCTTAAGGCAAGGAGAAAATGAGTCTTAAACAGTATTAAGCTCCCATAAATATTTCACTTTATGCTAATTCCTGTGCTTCCAGCTGAGCTGTTTGAAGTTCTCAGAAGAAGTGTTTCTGTTCCCCTCAATTAAATACATAACTGGGAAACAGTAAAATAATTACCCGTTTAACTACCCAACACTTTTTTCCCCAAACTTTAACTCTGGACATTTTCAATTTTCCTTCCACAATGTGTACCATAACTCAAATCCAATGTCCTAGGCGCCCTGTCTCAGGGCTGAAAACTCAGAAACAACTGCAGCTTTGGAGAAATCTTAGAGCTCCCTCAAGTGGACACATGTTTAATGTGCCCTTAACCTCTAGAAAACATTTTTGGCTGCACCTTCCATCCAGGACAGAAATATTTAATTGTCCTAGTTTAGAAGCAAAAGAGTTTTCCTCTTTAAACTTGAA
The DNA here is from genome assembly GCA_004024925.1 of Scalopus aquaticus. Lineage (NCBI taxonomy): Eukaryota > Metazoa > Chordata > Mammalia > Eulipotyphla > Talpidae > Scalopus > Scalopus aquaticus. The sequence goes on from PVIJ01000412.1 coordinate 206,811, forward strand.
ATATTCCAAAAAGCAAATGAAAGTTTCAACTAATTTGCCAAATATGAATATAAGACGTCAGTGAAAACATCCAATCAGGCTTCTCTTATTATTGGTTTTGCCTGTGAGCCTAAGATGGAATTAATAATTACAGATTCATCTACTCATTTGAATAAAATGCCAGTTGTTGAGGAAAATGTAAAAGTAACACTTAGATAGCACTTACACCATGTGCCACATATATTACATGCCAGGAATTTTTCCAAGATATATACATTTTTTTAAATCATATATATATATGATTAAAAAAAAAATATATATATATATATGGTCATTTACTCCTCATAACATCCCTCCAAAGTAGGTAATTTAATCATCCCCACTGCATGAAAGGTGATAAAGTCTTTTAAAGTTCTCCAAACTGGAACATGGAAAAGGCAGGATGCAAACCTGGGCAGTCAAAAGTCCACTTATGTCATGCTTTTAATATGCAATTAACAATTGAATATATACACGCACACACACATGTGCCCACATACACATGTACCCACACTTCTACACATTCATACAAACATATGTACATACTGACCCTCACACACACATATATACCTATGCACACACACATAGACAAATATATCCACACACATAAAGAGTGAGTACATATTATAAAGAGTATATTTTGTGCACCCAAAGTTATATTTTAAAGTATAAAAGCCACAGTGAAGAAATATGCTATAAACATTTTAATTACCAAACTGTGCTTATCCTATTTATTATTACTTATTATTACTCATTTTAGTTTCAGGTCATCTCACCTCCAACTGTACTTCAGTTGTTCAGGCTTTATTCTGTTAAGAGCATTGAAAGTGGCCATGGCTCTTACTCTTTCCTCTGCTAGAAACTTCCATCAATTCTTCCATGACTGGCTCAAGATTCCAGTTTCTTCACACAGAGGTTCTCTTTGACCTTAATTAAATAGCCACCCCCCACTCTCTATTACTTGATTTTCCTTTACCCTGTTCTATTTTGTGTGCAAAAGCCTCATCTGTGATTCAAAATAGATGACATACCTCTTCATACACCTGTTTCCAGTCTGTCTCCTCCACCAGAATATCAACCCCATGAGGCATCACTCTGAGTGCAGGTCACCTTAGGGACCCAAAATAATTCTCAGTGAATGACTGAAATATTTAATTTTCCAATCTAATGTTTTTTAATGACTAGAAAATTACAGTGATAGTCTCAAATGTTTTTGACAATGCTAGTCTGTTTAAAGTGTGTTCTTAATAAGTATTTTGACAAAACACATTTAAAGTCTGGATATTTATAAACTTCGAGTCTAATAATTGTATTTAAGGGCATATTTTTAGTCTTCTTTAATATGTTGCTCTTCTTTGATACAACAAAAACTTATGACACACCATATTTTTTTAATACTGGCAACGATTATGCTAAAATACTAGAAAACAACATGTAGATTTGTAAGTTTCTGTACACTGGGGTAAATTTCAAAAAGACCATCCTTCTGATTTTTTTAATGGATTGTGTCATGACTTCAGAGTCATATGTTGATTGAATGCCTATGTGATGGCTGACTGAGCTGTATATTTGAATTTAGCAAAACTACCACAAATTAAGAACGGGGAGGTGTCCACAGAGCAGTCCCACCACAAGAAAGCTACTAATGACTGAGAGGCTATTTTCCTAATGTCTGCCATGCAAAACCAATAATCAAGGAGCCTGATTGGATGTTTTCACTGATGTCTTATATTCATATTTGGCAAATTAGTTCAAATTTTCATTTGTTTTTTGGAGTATTTCAGGTTTAAAGAGGAAAACTCTTTTGCTTCTAAACTAGGAAAATTAAATATTTCCGTCCTGGAGGGGACGTGGATGGGGGATCACACAGCCCCACCCTAACACTGACCCCCAGCAACTCAGAGTCTCGCTATGAATCACTGAAAAGTGGTGTTCCTTCCTCTCCAAATAGACTTCTTTTCTAGGCTCCAGGTCATCTTTCTTAGGCCTCTTATATAATGATAATGACACAATTATGAAATTCTATTGATACAGAGAGTGATTTAAATATAGATATAGGAAATGACTCTAACAGGCAAGATTATGTGGTGTCTCCTTTTGATTCTGTTCAAAGACAACAGAAAGTTAAGAGTAGACAATGGGAATAAAAATGTACAAATAAATCAAAAAGGTAAACCCTCAGAATATATAGATTTAATACATACCTATATATACATGCGCATTCACATACATGCATATACAGATGCACTATGTATATAGCTCTGTGCCCACAAAATCTATGTATTTTTATAAATTATGTATATTTATAAACTCTACATATAGTTACAACTCTAAAAACTATATATTGTTATTCATTCTCTCTCTCTCTCTCTCTCTCTCTCTCTCTCTCTCTCTCTCTCTCGGGTTTTGAAGCTACAAAACAATTTTCCTGCCCTATTAGTTACAGTGACAGTACCCAGCCCTCCATTATCCACAAGTGAGCGATACCACGGCCTCCTCAGTCTCACTGTGGGATGAGGGAGCTTGCCCAGAGCTCAGTGCCTTGTTGCCTGACCTGTTGCTTCAGTCTGCTTCCCTTTGAGATAATGAGCAAGTTGCCAAGTATCTGAAACCAGTGGAGGGGGCCACGGGGGGGGGGGGGCTGAAAATGTCCCAACCACCCCTTCAATCCAAGTTCTTGCTCCTTTAATAATCTTTCTTTAAAGATATTTTTATAATACTGTATCCGCTCATTTTGTGTGTGTGTCATTGTATCAAGCTCAACATTAGAAAAATTCTGCTAATTTAGTCAATATATCAGCATCAAAAACAAAAGGAAAATTTGGTGATTTGAGTCTCTTCTCTGGGCTCACATGTTTGTAAAGAAATATTGCCTTGTGATTTCATTTCAAAGTCGACGGTTTTACTGCTGTCTACTATAATGGTACATTTAGCCTTTTCCTCTATTTGATTTCTACTATCCTCCCTTATTCTTCTGTCTCCAGTTTGCTGTAATGACAGTGAAAACTAACTACTCATACAATTTCTTTGCAAGCAGCCACTGGACTAAGTGGAGGAAAAAAAGCAAATTTTATGCATGATTGATTGCATAGACCCTTTATTTTAGAGAAACAAGCCTCAAATGAGTCATTTATTTGTAGCAATAAAACCCAAATAAATAATTTCTTGTTTCAGGGAACAAATGAAAAGAATCTCATTTTCAAATATATTCTATTTCTTTCACCCAAATTGAAAAAGCCAAAACCGAACATACTGTCACACGTGTAAGAAGCTCTACCATTGTTACAATCGAGGATATCAAGAAAATTGTATAATTTTATAAAGTTATTGTTTTAACAATGCCTGTTGTTTGTACAAACAGGATTGATATTTACAATTTAATTTGCTTTTAATTCCTAAGAATTCTCTTTTTTTGCCGTTCATGTTTTCAACTAGAGAAAACATTTGTCAGGTTTTTATTAAGAAACAGATATCTAAACATGTAACAATTTATACTGTAGTATAAATTTTATTAACAGTTTAAGTATAAATAGCAGTTTTCTACTTTGGCAAATGATTTTTCTTTTCAATATTTAGTTGGCTAAATGCAAGTAATTGTCTTTAATCAGAGGAAAATGAATGAGGAAATCTGAAGACATCGCTAACTAATGATAGTGCTCACACCAATTATCCTCACTGCACTTTATAGTTTACTATTAACCACCACAATCAAGGTGTCTTTCACTAAAACGAATCACTCAGCTTTATTTCAGTTATAGTTTGTAATGGCCCACTGAAGTACCACAGTTGCTCCCCTAATTAGGAAGTGATATGAACACAATATGAATGACAGTGATGGGAAGTAAAGGGAAAGAGGCAAATTTTGATCTGATCAACTTAGTCCTCTGGGGTGCACAGCGCCTTCTGGGCTCTGCCACATGGTAGCCTCTGGCATGATTCCTTGCTCCATACTCTGTCCGACCAGAAACACCATTAAATCCCCTCCACTTCTCTGACTGGCCTGCTGAGTATAGCCTACATGGACACTGGACTCCACTAGGAAGAGATCCCCTCCCCTACCACCTCAGGTCTCTTAGTGTCATTTGTCCTCCACTTGAACTTGAGGGTGCTGGCTATAGACCTGTTTCGATCAGCAGAACTTGAAAATCAGGTCCTCTTGCTGGGATTTCAAGTCATTTGTGCCCAATGTCTGAATGGAAAAGGGGGTCCCGATGCTCCATTCTCTCCCCTAAATATCTTTCATCACAGTTACTGCCTTATTCGATGTGATTTCTGGCACTTGGGGAGTACTGTGGAATTGTGCAGATAAGATGGTAAAGAGCAAATTTTGTCTCACTTTAGAAGAAAATCCACATAGGTTTGTACATTTAGGACTTTATTGCCATTCAGCCATCTTATATTTTTAAACATGAGGAGAAATAGCTGTTTTGCAAGATAGTGTGTTTAAGAATGAATGAACCCAGTTTGTTTATTTAAATCTAGCCTTGCTCCAGAGAGGATTTAAGGCAGCTGAACATGGTAGGTAAGCACGAGGAATACGTTTAATAAATGGTTAGCACTTAGAGACATGTCATTTGAAAAGGAATGAATTGGGCACAGGGTTTGGGGTCTGTGTTTTCACTTGGCAAAAATAAACCCTCAGTAGGCTTTCAAGGATGTTCTATCGCCTGAACAAATCTGTGCCCCCAAAGGAATGGAGGTGTCAGCAGACAGTGATATCCACATGATTTCCCACACTCGATCCGCACCTCAGAAGATATCATTTCAAACCATGCTATTCAGCCGCTATTCACTTTTGTGTCCTGAGAGATCATACTTCATACTGTTCAGCGCAGGATCAAGGGCAGGCTGGCAGCAGAGAGAATCGAGGCTTTTTCTTACATAAGGATGTTTATTCCTCACAAATAGTAATAAATTGAACCTCTCTCCATATTTAATCTGCAGCCCTGAACTCAGCATTTTTGATACCTTGGCCCCTGGTCAACCTTACCCATATAATTAAAAATTGACTTTTCATTCCTGAGACAGAGGTAAAAGAATGAATTTGACCTTTCCCCCCAATATTTCCTTGCATGTGGAATATATTTCATACCCACAATTCTCTTCCACGCAATGTTCCTCCTCTCACATTTTCTCTCGGAGACAAAGCAGGAGAAGCTGCAAGGTTGAATGGGTTTTAAGTCACAAGATACCAAATCCATGGCTGAGCCTCATTTTCTCACAGTGCAAACGTGACCAGCTTGCACAACCTCTCAGAGTTGTGTCTTTTCCCCTGAGTCTCTTTTCCTGTTATTTTTACCCTTGTAGATCAAAACCATTACTATAAGTATGGCATTAAGAAGCTAGTGAAAGAATCACATCTGTCTTAAAGGGATTGAAAACTGAAAGTTCTGAAGATGACACACAAAAATTTAAATCTTTGATAATATCCCAAAGGGCATTGTTGAGGAACCATATTGAAGGTTTCCTTCTCCTTATATCTCTTTGGCTGGACAGAATCAACTCAAGTATAGTTAATCAAAACAAACAAACAAATATTACTTTTTAGTTTATTTTGTTAGATTACTATCACTTCAAGAGTATTGCTTTCTCATATATTCATTGCTTACATGCAATATTTTAGACACAGTAAAGGTTAAATAAGCTTTAGAGCTGATCTAGGAAACTAACCATCTTTCATAACATTGTTTTCATCCAAAAAAAAAAAATCATTACTCTAATTGAGAGAGATGTGAGATAAAAAATTGGACCAGATTCTACTTAAAAGTTTGGAGCTACTTAGATTAATATTTCTATGGGGATAAAGTAGAATCTGATGTTGATATACATAGCATCTTCCATTAGCATAACAGAATCCCTTAGAACAGTACTATCTACCAGAAATATAATAAAAGCCACAAATGTCATTTAAAATTTTCTACCATCTATATTTTAAAAAGTAAAACAAGATTAACTTCAATAATACATTTTATTTAATCTAGCATATCCAAACTATTATCCTTAAATCCTGTAATCAACATTTTTTAATTACTAGTGACATATACATTTTTTGTGCATAAGAGCTTCAAAGCATGACGTGTATTTAATCCACATCTCAATTCAAGTGCTCAAGAGACAAGTGTAGCTAGACATACAGATTCACAAGTTAAGTTAGTCTGAATTTGGGGTGAGACCTTTATTTCTCTATATTCATTAAAGAAAAAATGACTCACTAACGTGGTCAAATGCCAAACATGATTTTGACGCTGGCTAGAGGGACAATGTCAATTCCCCCTTTATAAAAGGATGGGGTATGATATTTTCAGGGAGATCATCTATTTCAAAATACCCCATAGATGTGTGGTTCTAAAAATCATAACTTACTCTGCAGGGTATCACGATGACACACACATACTGAAATCTGCTAAACATGGAAATTTGAAAAAAAAAATAGTAAGAGAATCATAGATTTTATGGCTTGAAAAGTCCCTACGGGGTATCATCTCCAGCCCTCTCATTTTACAGTTGAAGAAACTGAGGCTAGAGAAGTGGAGAAACTTGCCGATGGTCACAGAACTATTAAGAACACAGGAGAAATGGAAATTAGGTTGGACTCCAAGTTCAGAACTGTTTCATTTCATGAATAGTGAGAACTGATTTAGTTATTGCTCACATACCTGAGATGATTACCAAATCCATATTTCTAATCCATACTATTTTAGTAATTATTTTTCTATTTAAGTTTTAAAATATTTTTAATAAAAGTTAGCTTATTAGAAATTATTGATGGAAAGATGTGAAATGGTACATAGGAGCATTCTGGAAGTACATAGAAACAAATATTTATAAATGGGTGGCTAATGAGCCCAACTTCAAAAGCGCAGCAAATTTAGGCTGTGCCCTGATTACAACAAAATGAGTGACTTCTAAGTGCCCCTTCTCTTATCCACACAGGCAGTTTAAAGGTAGTACATGTGATGAAAACTGAAAAACCTGACGAGGCAAAGGCGCAGTCTTCATTTTAAATCCACTTGCACAAAGGTTATATATGAGAAGAGTCACAGAGGAATCCATCGCTCTTTGGCGTTAGGATGAAACATGCATTGCGATTCCGCTGGCCTTCACTTTATCAAGGGCGGTGTGCCTCTCTAGCCCAGAAAAAAGCATATAATCTTAACACAGACAATTCTTCAAATGGTCTTTCAGATAAATGAATAGGATTTCACTGTCTTTCTCTTTTTATTCACATCCCTTCATTACTTGTGAATTTTCCTGCAAAGGGGGAAATGAATTGGACTAGCAGGTCTCAAAGTAGGAGCAGTCCTTCAAGACAATCCAGGTAAAAACAGACTCTGTGGACTTAGAAGTCTGTGAAATTCTCTCTGTATCTCTGTTCTGAGCGCCACCACATATTTTCACATAATGAAGGCTCTAGAAAGTTCTGCAATAATGAAAAAACTGTTGCTTTTGTTTAATCCAGATTTACCCAAGTTTTTGATGATCGTTTTTCCACAACAGCATCTATAAACAAGAATAAACTAAATGATCTCACTGTGCCCTACCACACCTTGTCTCTAAAAGAAGGTCAAGATGCCCCAGGTGCTAATGTTTCTAGAATATTCCCTTACTGCCCTCTATGAACCAATGCTTCTGGCCTAGTATATTGCAGATGTGTCTGTCTCCTTGCCCCAAATTAAAGAAAGAAATACACAAAGTTAACATTTTCTAAGGGGATTTTCATAGAAATCTACTTCCATGATATGTTTTCTCTACCCCAGAGTTCTCAGCATTCACCTTTGCAATACAGTGAACTGGAAGTGAGTGGAGATCCTGCTAACAAAGTAAACTAATACCACACTGTAGTGGAGTATCCAAGATATGCCACCATCAAAAGTGTGAAGGATTTGGAGATCTTTTCCTTCCCTTGTGCAAAGCAACTATTAAGTTGCCACAAATTCATTCAGGAAGGCTGGGGTTTATGAAGGACCTGAGTTCAAAGATATTGAATCTCTTTTTCACAGTTACATGTCTAGGGATTGCCTCAAGTCATAGAATTTGGCTAGTGGCTTGGTCTCTATATAGGGTGACCCTGCTTGCCAAGCCTGGAGTTTTTCTGCTCTGAATATCAAGAAGGACCTTAGTAGAAAATCTGGGAGTTAGAAGCTCCACGATCCTCCAAAGGGCTCTGTGGGTCACCACTCCCTGATAAGAACACTGGCCAGGGTACCTGCTATGATGCGAGGCCCACTTTGCCTCTTATGACCACATGATTCCAGTTGCCTCTCACACCTTGGCAGCAGATTGTCACTATGACAGCTAAGAAAACCATTTCCGTGGTAGCACCACCATATTTATAGACATACTACAAAGAACAACTCTTTGGGGTATTTTCTCAATATATTAAGGAAAAGAGCATTATCTGGAGCACCTGGAGATTTCTGGGAGACTGTCCATTAAAGGTAGATGAACAGTGATAAAAGATAAATTCACTTCAACTCTGTCTCCCTAAGTCTTTAGATTCCTTCTATTATGTCATGCCAATGAAGCTCTGACCTCTCCACTTCATCCAGCACAGGCCTTTGCTGAGGTTAGTTCTGAGTCAAACACTTTGTTCCGTTAAGTTACGTGGATGCCCAATCTAAACTGCTTGCACACATGCCGAATCTAAAATGCCCTATGTGGCATAGCATCTTTGAATCCATTCCAGTACATGGTTCCCAAAATCTGCAGTTCTTTTCATGGAAAGTCGCCTTATCCTGGGACTAATTCTATAACTGACCCCATAGAACCTGCTGAGATCTGGTCAAAAGAGGCTTGCAGGGAATCCCCATGCAAGATCATTGTTCTGACTTGGGGTTACTCAGTCATCTTCAAGCAACGCTCCATCAGTCTAACAGACAGGGGAGGGTTGCTGGCTTTTTTCCAACCAGGAGGCACAAGGGACAACTGGGCTTTTAAGGTATTCTGTTCATCTGAATCATCCATAGCTCAGAAGATTTTTAGTGAAAATAGCTCTATCTACTTGTAGCTCCCCCTCTCTCTAGAACTCCAACCTGATCCCAGTGGGGACAAACCCAAATGGCAGCCTCATCCTCAGAATTATCTTCCCACGTGATGGCGGAGGCTTCATTACAGGTTCAAGCTTGTCTGCTTGCTGCTTCCCTCCCTAAGGACAATGTCCCCCCTGAGAGGTACCGCGGTGTCTCATGCTCACAGACTCTGGGCAAGCTGACCCCAAGAGCCTACCAGGCACATCCAGACGTGTTAGAATCCCAGAGACGAACACAGCTCACACTCAGGCGAGGAACCCTGCTATGTATCTTTAAAATAAACTAGTATCCAATCCACTCTCTGTTCAACATAATCGGAGACATCACATGAAAATGTGAAATGTTTGCTTCACATTTTACTTACGAGGTTGGCACCAAGCCTATAAATAATAGTTTGAAAGGAAGAGTTCATGATGTGAATTTGATATAGTTCTAAAGTTCATATCTTTTTATGACAGTTTCAGACTGATTTTGTGCAGGCTTGTTTTTATGGTCAACTCAAACTCTTAACTGCTGGATTACCTGCCAGAGAAGTTGAACTCACAGCAGTGACTTAACTGTGGCACCATGTTGGTATGTTTTTAAATTTTAATTGTCACGAAGAGTCTGCTTATTTTCCCTAACTGAATTAAAGCCAAATTTATGTATAATAAATATGAAATCTCTTCCTAACCAGTTAAAACTGAATCACCAAGTTAAAGTGAACGACAAGTTTGTGGATTCAACTCCCCTCTTAGGCATAATTCATAAACGACTCTAAGGACAAGGTCACCAGGTAGAGAAGATGAAAGGGGCGAGAATGAGAATTTGAGGTGAGATTACTAAAGGAAGAGCTCTGTTGTTGCCAAGTCCCCACCCGCCTTTGTAAAAGGGGCTGCTACCTTCCCAGCTACACCTGACCAAGGGAGACTTCGCATGAAAGACTTCATTGGGACTTTCCAGAGGGCTGTGAGACGGGTCCCTGGAGTTGGGACATGCGGAGGGGAACCAGACCCTGACTCACACTGAAGGGAGAGAAAGCAGCACGTGGATGTGGTCAGAAGGAGGGCTGACTCACTATTCATGCAAGTGAGGCAAGGAGTCAGAGCCTGTCAGGGTATCGATAGTGAGTAGCTCCTGGGAACTGGGAAAGCATGGGCAGGGGTCCTCCTGGGCTTTATACAGCAGGGCTGCCTGGAGGAGAAAGGCACCTCAGCAGCAAAAATCTCAAAGGGCCTAGGTACTTCAGAAGAAGCACCCTGAATAGGATCATACATGCCTGTAGCAGAACTGTAGGAACAGCGGGGCTGGAGTTTGAGAGTCTCTAAGGACCCCCTCCAACTGCCCCAAGGGAAGGTCATCCACTTCAATCACGTGTCGGAGCCACCCAGAAACACCAGCTTGAACAATTTGATGAGCCCAAAAAGCACAAAGGACTGTCCCATTATCTTACCCTTTCTCCCTACAAACACTGGCAGAAGCTAATGATTTGGAGCTCAGGACTGCGCGAGAGGGAGCAGAAGAACCATATCCCTTTCCCGCAGTAGACTCCCAGCAGGAAGCAAGCCCAAGCTGAGGAGGAAAGATTTACGTTAAGTCAAGTTGGGAGGTTTCATCACTGTCTGTGTATGGCACAGTCTAATTACCGACTTGAAACAATAGCCCATCAATGAGCTAAGGAAGACAATGCCGTGGGCCCCAAGAACAAGTAAATACTACTTCCACTGAATAAAATGTAAATAGACGGTGGGAGATGAATTGACATTTTGATTTCATTCCTTTCCCCGGTGTAATTTTAAATGGACCATCACAGTTTGCCCTTATTCTTCCTCTCTCTTTTCCTCCCTCTTTCCCATCTACTTTATCGGTCAGGATAAAATATTAACAAACACCATCCTACCACTATGATTTCCTCAATCTGTGTGTCCAGCTCACAGGGTTAGAAGGGCTGGTGGTGAGCAGGGGACGAGATGCAGTTTCATTCCTGTTGAGTAGTTGTGTAACCACAGAGTGACAGGTTGAGAAATGATGCAAACGATGATTTTATTATTTATATCATGGATTACTAACTTATTAAACAATGCTTTACTATCATCATGGATTTTTATTATAAGAAATATTTAGCCTAAGCAAAGTATCCAGTGGTCTACACCTAAATATGTTTCATTTTCTGTCTCACTACATCTGCAGAGCTACCCAAGACTGGTAGGATGAGAGTCAAGCTCTATTTCTGTCACTTGTCTGACAGAAATCTTCACCAAAGTTTCATGATGACCCCTATCTTATTCTTAGGAGTTATCCAGGTTCATAAAGTAGGACTCTAGTGTCTTAGCAAAATGAGCCATACTTTTTAGAGCACTCTCCAGACACTAAAGTGGTCTTAATAGTTCCTTGACATAATCTGAAACAGGGATATGAAGCCAACAAAGTGGAAGACACTTTACCATTTAATATGTTAGTCACTTTAATTTTGTTCTCTCCATCTCTTACACCCACCCCTATTGTACCCCACTTCTCAGTCAAATCAGCTAAAAATTTAAATTAAAATGATGAACATAGGTCCTCCCTGGAAGCACAGTGAGTTAAGCTCAGCACCGTGAAGCTAACCAGAGCCACTGCGGCATGAGTTCAATGCCCAGCCAGGGAACTTCCCACATGGCACAGCAGACCTCTCCTGTCAACCCCCTGCTCCCATCAGCAGTGTACTTCAGACGATCTGCCTGTTCTGCTCCCCACTCTGTCTCTGGTGAATCCTCTCACCACCCCACACCTCTGGCCCATACCCCAGCCGGTATGCATAAATAAATAAATCTTTAAAAAAAACAAAATAAAATAAATAAAATGGACAGAAAACCTACGCTGCTTCTATTTCATTTGGAATTAGGTGGGGTGGCGAGAGAGAGTGCGCTCCACTGTCACTGCTCAGAATGACTAGAAGACAGAGTTTACAGAAATCTAAGTTATCTGGTCTTTCTCCAGTATGCTCCTGACTGACAGCTCCACTGCACTGCAGGGTGCCCGAGACCAGCAGTGTGAAGGCACACCAGAGCATCAATTTACATGAACATTTGAGGAGCAAAAATGATCTGGGTAATAAAATAATTGTGACCTATTATGAGTAGAACGCAATATATGCATAAGAGTTTAAGATAAAATTGAAACCCAATAAATATCAGAAATTATGTCCTGTTTCATACCTCCTGGGGATCGTTATCAGGAAATCACTATAGAAATTTGAGGGTCAGCTAGCTACTGTATCTGAAAAGTCATGATGGAAAAGAACAGCATCTCAAAAGTCATCATTTCATTAAGTTCACCCAAAATTTGACCTAGTAGCAGCCACAATGTACCTACTCCTTTTTGTAAGCCCTGTCATTCAAACATCACTGTAATACCCTAGGACCTGAATATGATCTTCAATTTAAAGGTGGAAAGGTTAAATCTTAAAAATTTACAGCACATCTCCAAAATCATATAAGTAAATAAAAATTTGAAACTAGATTCAGCTGATTCCAAAACTCATTCTCTTAACTACAATGTTCCAGCTACTCCTGACTGGTGACATTAGTTTGATATTCCCCCAATAAGTGGGGAGGAGTGCCTTGGACAAGAACAGCCAGGGGTGCTGTGGCAGGTGGATGCCTCATAGGGCAATTGCAGTAATAATCTCTCGTCAAACAGACAAAGTGCCAAAATCACTTCTCTTTAGTTCTAAGCAGTGGGATACGTGCGTGCAGACAGCAGTCTGCTTAGCTATGAAAAGTAGTGATTCATTCTATTTTTGAAGACTTTTCATGAAAACAAATATTTTCAAAACATGGTCATTTTCAAAGCAATGGTCTCATAGAATTTATCACCAAAGTTACATGATGGCCCCTATCTTGTCAAGAGCTTTTCAGATTAGAGAGTGTAATTTACTCTATTTTATATTAGCAAAATTAAGAGTTCCTGTAAAGTTAACCTACAGACAGATATAACCAGAGAAGATAGAACCAGGAGCTATGATCGGTTATTTGCTAACATCTTGTTCTAGAGCTCTTTCTATATGGTTCAATGTAGTTTCGTTTTTAAAAAATAAAAGTCTATCTTAAATAAACAAGGATGCCTAGCCAACCAATGTAAGGAAATTGTTTTAAAGGCTTTTATTAAATATGTATGTTATATATTTCTCCTTTTAAGCAATTACACTCTTTACTCTGGCCTGGGAGGCTTTCTTCCTAATTATATTAAAGAAAGTAAAATTCACTGGCATGAATACGATATTTAACTGTTCAAATTAAAAGCAGACCTCAAAGCAGTCTTTCAAAACAAGTATTTGAAATAACTTTTCTATGAACTAAAGCTGGTAATGACTTAGGGGAAATAAAACACCTCTCTGTCCTTTTTCCACTCATATTCAGCTACTCTGGGCCAAGGTTTTCCCTGCTAATCATACATATTTTATTTTCATCCAACTTACGAGGCACCTTAATTTAAAAAGAATCCCATAGTAAAGTACTTACTCAACATGATGAAAGTTCCCTCGCTTGTGCAATTTCTATTTCATCGTAGTTTTCCCTTTGTATAGTTCTTTTCATCTCTTTACTTTAAGGACTTGTTTTAGACTATAATTATTCCTGAGACTTCACGTTAACACAACCAATAAATCTTGTATAGGTAGATGAGAAATTGGAGGCTAACAAGTTGTACTGATCTTTTTCTCAGAATTCTTGTTTGAACTCAAACACCATAAAGCAATATGAAGGATCTCTACCTTCCAGAAAGTAAAACATACACACAAGTACAAAATTTATACTACCAAAAAAAAAAAAATCTGGATATTATGAAAGACTGTGTATTGTCTTGTGAAAATAATTAATTTCTATCAGCCTTGGCAAGATATTTGGCGAAAATTCTAAGTAGGTTTTGTCATAGTTTACAAATTTCACATTTGGTGGCTTTAACCGTTTGAAAAAAAATTCTAGTCTTCCCCTTCATTTCTCCAGTGGGAAATCACTGAATTGAATTACCTTAAAATAAAGGTAACATGAAATGCAAAGTGTTTTTTTTTCTTGTTAATAAAAGACTATTTTCATTTTCAAAAATGACACTTCAAAACTTTACCAAAATTCCAGAGCCAGCAAAATAAAGATTGTATCCAATTCCCTCTTTCCCTGTACAGCTGAAACTGCATTTTATACATATTTCAGTCTACACGGATCAAAAAAAATTCTGGGACAAAAATCTGGGGCCTTTAATGCTGATCCTTTGCATCTTAATTAATGGTTGCCCATGACCTGGAGAACCAAGTATTGCTCTTCCGGCATTATTTGTAGTTGGCTGAGATTCAATTAATTGAAAATTCTTGCTGTTACTAAAGAAAATGTGAATTGGAGTATTTATAACCAGGGATACCAGATTTTTTTTTTACAGCCACTTGAAAGAACTTCTGTATCAGGACAGAGTTACAACATCTTCTAAAGTCAAATACTTGACTCTCAAAGATGATGTTCTTAAGATGTTTAAGTATAGCAATAAATACATATATATGCCTGTATCTTTATCTTTCTCTTCATAAGGAAAAATGCTAGTTTTACAAAAGTTTCTACTATGTTGTGGAAGAGTTGACAATTACATTGAAGTTCATTAATCAACTGCTAATCAAATAATAATTTCTGATGATCCAAATGGAGTAATAGCTGAGTTTGACAGTAGTTTATAGGACAAAATTATATTTTGGCTTAGTTCTAAGGTCTCAGGAAACTCATTTCATAATTGGTAGGTATGCAAAAATGCTGGCATTTCAGGTTCTCATTTCATTAGGAAAAATACATTAGGAAATTCCATTTCCCCTGCCAGCTAAAATTAAAGAGCAAGTCAGTGGCATGCTTAAGTATCCAACATGCTTCTTTCTAGGGACAAAGCGCAATTTTTTAAAGAAAAATAAGTAGAGGAAAAGTTTTTGTTCTGTTTAAATCAGCTGCCTCTTATATTTTGATTTAATGTTTTTCATTACTATGAACTGACCTGAAGGCTGTACATGGTTATGTTTTATTCTTACACTTCATATGATCAGCACTGCCTATGATCATCTCTTGGTAAGCAATGATATCAAAAGCAATACTGCCTAAGATTTACTGCCTGCTTACATGGCAATAAGAGGTAAGTGTTTTACAATCTGTATCATATTTAATTTTTATAACCAACCAGTTGAGGCTTAACACGACTGTCTCAACTAGCCTTGCCAGGCCCATCAGTGGAATTTCAGTAGGACACCCAAAAGAGGCCTGCTTCTGGGTCAATGTCATTTCCCAGGCTTGCACAGGTTGTGACTTTTTAGAGGATCTGAGAAATCTGACCATCAGTTTCAGTAACATGGGAACAAACTATAACAGGAATGCTGTAGGTTATGTTGCTAGAAGAATTCTCTTACTAGTGGCAGACATCATTAATGATGCATGTGCATTTTCTGTCTCCAATAGATTTCAAAATAATTCTGGGTTATTTTTCCTCTGATTTTTCACAGCGTTATTGCGATCGCAGGACATTTCCCAGAAAGCTGGATTTCTTTTGGTTTTCCCATGGATTATTGACTATTTTCTATTGTGAATTTTCTACTATCATCTAACAAAACCAATCATAGTCTACAATACATTAATAGATGGGAAAATAGGGATTCTAAAAAAATATAAAGTTAACAAGTTGTTGGCATTTTAGAAGCAGAACCCAAAACTCACTTATCAAAGACAAATTTTTACATGTTATACTCTATTAAAAAGTATTTTTCAGTAGCTTTAAACAATTAAAAGGTCATATTACTGACCTAAAAAGGTACTGTGTGAATATTCTGCTCTACTACCAGGAATAAGTGAATAAATGAATAACAGAACAAAATTGAAAAGCACGTGATTTTGATAACTGCAGAACACCAAGTAACAATCCACAGTTATTTTAAGAGGCACTTCCAGTGGGAATTCGCTTTCTACTGGCCTTCGTTGTACTCCGAAGTCTCTTGTCTATAATCACCTAAGTATACTGTGACAGTGCAATTGTTCAATTAGAAATTGAACTTCTCTGAGAACTGCAGTAAAACTTGACAAAAAATGAATGTGGGTATTTTTTGTTTCCCTTCTTTCACTTAAACATGTATTAATTAACTTGTTCTGGCAATTGTTTAGTAAACATTGAACAAGGGCATTTCTTTAGTGGTATAATTAAAATTCCCTTTTAAAATGTTTTGCATGATATTTTATGCACAATTTGACTCAAGTAAACAGAGGTTCTAATTAAAGTTTTTAAATGAAGGCAATCAAAATTGATAAAACATCTAGCAAGCCATTCAAGCATACTATCTTACTGTCTAGTGCGAGTTTAATGTGATGGTCACTTAACATTAGCCTGAGTTAGTTAAGATGTCTCCACCTTCACACACCCCCCTTCTACTTTAGTTAGTCTCAGGGAACAAGTCTCCAGTGCTGCAGCATCCCTTTTATTACACCATAGCTCTTAAATTTCTCTCGTTATTACACTAGGATATTCTGAGAAGCATCTTACTGAAGTTATGAATCCTCTACAAAGAAAGTGCCATAATTTAGATTATAAAACTAATTAGTGGCTACCAGAAGGGCAGGAGGAGGGGAAAGGGGGTAAATTGGGTAAAAGGGGACAATTGTATGCTGAAGAATAGAACTGAACTTTTAGAGTGAACTCACGTTGTATTTCCACATGCTGAGCCCCAGCGATGGACATCAGAAACTTCCATCATAAAGCGATGTTACTTCAATTTTAACAATGGGGGGGAAATTAAGTGTTGCATAAAACACACTGGATGAATGAGGCTAGCCAAAGTGGGAGTCTATTTTTTCCCATTATAACTTGGTGTAAGGGGCTACATCTCTGTAAACAGTATTATCCTTTCAGGTGAGAAAAGCAATGGTAGCTTTTCAGTGTTAACAGACAAATGCCTTACCTAGATCCTTATCCCTTTTGCCACTTTCCTGGGGGGTGGGGGTGGGGGGTGGAGGGGCAGACAGACAAAGACAGAAAAGAGTAATTTAGGTTGCGTGTACTTCATTGATTGACCTGAAGTGAAAGATATTTTAAGGTACACCTTTAAATTATTCATACTTCTTTTCCTTTTGGAGATGCTGTAAACAACTCCAAAAAGCAGGGCTTTATAGAGAAGAATTGTCGGTAATTAATTAGTGATTTACTGGCTCTCAGGATCTCTGATGTCTTTAATGATCACTTCTAATTAGTGAGGATTAGAAAATATTCCTCCAGATCACTTTCTTCAGACCTCCGGGCTCCAGGCTTCCGCTCCTGAGCTGGTCCCTGCGGGAAAGGAGCCGTCCCAGAGGAGCCGCACTGCTCTGGGGAGGTGCAGCCGCCTGCTTGGGTTTACTCTTTTTTTAAGGGGAAAAAAAAACAATGTAACCCCAACTCCAGGCAGTGTCTATCTACCGCAGGGGTTTCCTTACAAGTCTGTTGACTCTTATCCTAAGCTCCCTTTCCAGCCCGGCTTGCTTTTACTTATGTTTGTTTTGTTCTAATTCTTCATTTTCTTGGAGCTTGGAAGAGAACTTGGAGTGCGATCTATCAGGTGCCTCCACAGAAATTCCAAAATGCTCTAGTTGATGAGGAATTTGAAGCATCTTGTGTCAAGCCTCCTGCCAACTTCTCAAGGACAAGTGACTAAACTGGCTCCACGGTGCTGTTCTGCCCCGGGTATCATCACTCCAACCCTGGTTTTATACTTGAGAAACAAAAGCTCAGAGGGCGGAGTAGCCTGCCAGAGAGAACAATGAAAGAGAGAAAGAAAAACAATGAGCCCTAAAACCCAGCTCTTCTGAATACCAGTGCAGTAACTTTGACAGTGATCCTCCCAAATTTATTCTGCACACCCGTGACAGAACTTGGACTGTCTCTTAATGATGCAAGTTCGTTGTTAGGAATATTCGTCTGCTGGATCTGAAATGCCATGATTCTCCCCGTGCTGGAAAGTATTCACGTGTCCATTACTCCTACAGCCTTTTGTCATAACATCATTAATTCAGGCTTTCAGTCTCTCAGGCTGTCACCCACACTTTCACTTGTTTTACAAATGTTGATCTGGCATCAATCGGTGCGGGCACCGCTCTTGGCGGAAGAGCAGAGGTCAGAGCCACTCCTGCCAGGCCTGCCCCTGCCATGTCTGTCCTGTCTCTGCTCCTTCTGCCCGTCTTTCGTGGCCACTCGCTCTGCACCTTCTGCCACCTCCTCCCGCTGCTGGGACTCCAGCCTGCAGCACCCCTTACCCCGCCCCTTTAATGTGTCGAGGATTTAGAAACCTGATAAATTTGTTCAGATTTTGTCTAAAATGAGAAGAAATAAAATTGAGTTCTGGTTTCCATGAACAAAATACAAATGAGACAGTGAGGTTGTGGTAAAGAAGCATCAGTGGGATTTTATCGGAGCTCCGCCACCCTTGGGCGCAGAGCCCCGCACCTCTAAGCCAGTGTCTCCCATCTCTCCAGCAGAGGGTGAGGGAGACTGGCTCTATCTTCAATGACTGCTATTTAAAGTTTACCTGTTTCTGGAGCATTTATTCCATTACCCAGCTTCTCATTTAGCATAGATGCTTTGTGACAACTACTTTTAGCTCTCAGAGGCTAGTGTTAGGGTTATGTTTTCAGGGGAGCCATAAAGATTCCAAGGTCACACCTCTGTCGAGCACTTGTCATGGGCAGCAACCTGGCCTGTGACCCTCCCGGTGAGTTCAGAGCAAGGACTCGAGGTTGATGCCAGAACCAGGATCTGGTTTCCTGTGTTCCCACTGGTTGGCCTTGGACAAATCACTCAGTCTCTCTGAGCTTTAGTTTCTAATCTGCAGAAACTTATAAGACTATTATCCACTTCACAAGATTGTCATGAGAATTTTTTAAATACATTTATGTTTTTTTAATTTTTTCTTTATTATTTATTTTTGCAAAGAATAACTGGAGTGCAGACCAGAAGTGTGGGGATAGGGGGTGAGAGGATTCACCAGAGCAAACCAGGTGGATCTACTGAAATACACTGCTGAGGGGAGCAGTGGGTGAGACAGGAGAGGTCTGCTGCGCCATGTGGGGCAGCTCCCTGGCCGGGGATCAAACTCAGGCTGCTGTGGTGACAGCACTGAGACTTAACCCCTAGGCCACCAGGGAGTCCCTGTCATGAGAATTAAATAAAAACACAATTATGATAAACTTAACATAGTGACTAACGTAAGTTCGGGGATGGACACAGCAAATGTCACTAGTATCATTCATGAGTTTGACGTCATCTAATTAATTAAAGACTTAGACATGATATCAGCAAAAATAAATACATCATCTCCACTTAAAACCCTTTACAAGATTATGAGCCTTTAACGATCATCTGGGACGTGCCAAGTTTTGCCGAGACTTAATGATGAACCTAACCATGTGACTCCCGTTGCAATTTAATAAAGTGAAATCTGTTTTTGAACTCTTCACACCCACCAAGTTACCCTTGTCTCTTGCTGCCCCATAGTGCCCAGCCAATATTGCAGGCTGCCCTTTCACTGCGCTACTGAAAGAAGAGCTGACTCACTGAACGCATTCACACTAATGTGCAAGTAGGTTTTGACATCTTCCAATCTTGTTCAGTTGCCACTATCTTAAATGGCTACGCATCCAAAAGAATTCATGTGGCTGTCAGAGAGCCTAATGCGCAAGCAAAGTCAAGAAACTGAATCATATGAAACATTTCTGCAACCTAAACATGTAGTTCAATATAGAAATGTTTAAAATTCATACCACGAATAGCTAATTAAAGGTAGAAAATTCTTTCTCTTCTCTTTTGTTCATATAAGTAAATCTTTGGGGAAAAGAGAACTTCCACACGTCCAAAGGCCCTCAGCAGTGAAGCAGTAGGGTAAAAGCACAAAGCCAGTGGGTTTAAGAAAACCAGCAAACAACTGAACACAAGGGGGGAGCGAGGTAAACGCTGAGGAGGAGAGGGGAAGGGCTACAGGGGAATAACGCAGCAGCCTTCCCCTCCCTAGAAGTAAAACTGTCACCAGAACTTCTGAGACGACAAGTTAATCCAGAAATGCTGGTTTTTAAAGACTGGTGACTGATTTAAGTTTCTTAATTGTTAAAAAAAGCAAAAGGAAAATTGCACTAGAGACAAACTGCAGCCAACGTGTAGCGTCCTCTGAAACTTTGACAACTTAGGTGGCTGTGGCTATTTAACATCAATAGCTAAGATCATGCAAGAGTTCATTGACCTTATCCTCAGCACCATCCTGGGAGGTAGGTACTATTAATTGCATCCTACTTTATTAATGAGGAAATTGAGACACATATCGGTCCTCCTTCTGCCCAGCAAGCCTTGGGCAGGGCTGAGCTTCTAACCCAGGCATGTGCCTGCCAGAGTCTGTTCTTAACCCTATTCTGAGGCTTCCTCCATGATAAAATAGATTCATCTTTATCCTCTCATTCAAGTTCATTTTTTTGTCCCAAGAGAGTATTTAAAATCAACAAATATTCCTTGCTCCTCAACTGCAGTAAAAACCCACCATTTTATGTGCTATAGAACACTGGATTTTATCTTCATTATTGCAATGTGTGGAATATGATTTTAGAATGAGGGTAATACTGTTGCAATAGCTTCATCTGGAAATGCATCAGTTTGCAAACAGATTGGTGTATTATCCACAAATATAAACATTTACAAAAAAAATCAGGCATCATTTGATGGCTGTTGCCATGATGATTCACTGGCACATGAGAAGCCTGCATGGTGATAGATGCCAAAGCTGTTTGACACATTTCAGTGGAGTTCATTACACACCCGAAACGGAACCAATTTTACTCAACAGTGACTTTGACATTTACAGAAAAATGAAATGGAGGTTTAGAAATGAAGACTTCATGTGAAATCTCTACCAAAAATTTTAAATTGGCTCTATCCTTATGTTGCCACTTCTAGGATATCAGGCATGTTCTAAAGACTTAACTTTTATTCACAACAGGTGGCAGCCTGTTCAAAAAAGTTTCTTGGGTGATCAGAAAATTGATCTTGAACAAACTTAACTGACTGTAAAATTCTTCTCTCAGACTATTTTTAAAGATTTATTTGTAGGAAGACTGTGTCCCTTTGGGCCGCTTTATTTAATTCATCTTGATATCACTGTCCTGTTTCTATAATGTGTGATGTTTTAATGGGGTAAATGTCATCCTTGTCCCCATTGCATCCAGACTTTGTGAGACTAGAGAGAGTTTAGACTCAGAGTTGAAATAAAATGGTGGCAGGAGAGACATTAAATTGTTGCAGATAATCAACTTTTTCTACTTCATTAATTATATAATGCGAAAATGTGCCAAAATTGAATAAGGGATTTACAATATATATGCTAAAAAAAAAAAAGAGCACATTGCTAATAGTTTCTGCCAATGACTTAATGTAGACAATATTTTCAGAAATGTTTTCTGCAAGCATCATGGAAAATACTACATGCAACACCATTTATTTGACGAGATAATATAATAATAGAATTTAAAACATTCTCTTACTATGATAAACGCTTAAAGTATGTTATTATGTTGCTTTATTGAATGTTTAGGCTGCTTTCAATGTCAGAGTTGAGGTTCTGCATACCAAAGAGTGTGCTTCATTTAATTAGTAAGCCTAGATAGCATTAGAGTAATATTGCACTGATTAGAATTAATCAAGAAAACCAGGACAAATGTATGCTAAGTCTGAATTTTAATATTTTAAAACAATTATAGTGCCTTAAAATCTATCTAGTATTTACTTATTTGTTTATCTATAAATATTACAATAGAATCAGTATCTCAAACCCAGATAATACAGTTTAGTCATTCAGACTGTTATCAAATATAAGTCACTGGAGAAGCAATTCAATCAATACAGAAGTTTTCTAATTAGCATATTAATTATTTGCAAATAAAAGGTGATTCCAAAATGCCCGAGGGAACTTGAGGGCACTAGTTTGTCTTCTCATTCTATATATGTCTATGAAATATTTTTACATTATTAATTTTCAGTAATCTAGGGGAAAAGATTTTGCTAATCAAAGGAAAACTTCAGGCCAGCTTCTGCATTAATTATCACATATTCTAAATTGGTAGAACCTGAATTAATGAGGCCCAGGATCCTCCTAAATGGCATACATAAAAGAAGAGCTGGACTTGACTATGTATTCTTGTGAAGATTGAAGTATATATGCATATTGGCTGCTGGGCAAAAAAAATTTCAAAGTATGCAATTATGACTGCTATGTGGGCCTTGCCTTCCTGTCCACAAACATTTCAATTACCGTCTACACATCACTAAAATAAGGCTTCTGCGAAGATCCAGACTGTTTTTCAGGGTGAGCCACTTCTACCTATCAAGCTTCAGAATATGCCTGTAAGAAGTAGAAATTCCCCCAGAAATCCAGATTTTTTTAAAATGCAGTAAAAAATAAAGACGTGTTCATTAAAATAATCTTTTAAGTCCATTGCTAAACTGTCAGTAGACTGCAGGTAGGCAGTTCAAGTTTTATTTTTATTGAGTTTTTGATGTTTTTACCTGATTTGCTCTTGATGCCCTGAGAAGAGGGCAAACGGTACCATATCTACGCTCTCCCCTCCCACTTTTTAATCTTCTGGTTCTTTCCTGATTGACTAAACATGCCTGTTCTTTTAAAATTTAGTGGCTAGGATGCCCTTACTTTCTTGCCTTCGGGTTACTTACTGACATCTACAAAATGAGCCAACACGTCTGACTGTGAGCCCCAGCATCTAAGCTGTGCTGTGGTTCTGATTTCACTGCTCAGAAGTCAGCAGCTCTCCCACATTTCTCAAAGTCATGCTACCCTGGAACCTTTTCTTCCTTTGCTTAACATAAGTCATTCAGCACCTAAGAATCCTGGGTTTTTGGCATCTGAGGTTATGCTAAAGTATGTGGGGTTTGTTTTTTTCCATTTTATGTTTTTAGGTTAAGTAAACTCTAACTATATATATCATTCATTTTAACTACATCAAATTCCTCTTCAACTATATGTCAGCATGTTATTCAATATTAATATCAGCATGTTAATTATAAGAAGACAGTTTATCAACTGCCATTTTACAATAACAGAAATACTATTTTGAAGCCACTCCTGATTTTTCTTTTCAGATAGCAAAGTGGAAAGGGAAAAATACATAGATTCCACAAATGAGTCCTCCTCCAATAAGTTTTCCTTTTACCTACATTCTTCTTTATCAGAGCAGTGGCGATAAAGCATAAGGTACTGACTTCTCCAGTTTTACCAGTTCCTGTGAAATCCCAAATTGAAGTCCACACAAAGAAAAACAATTAGCAAATGGGCTAATTCTGATTCTTAAATGCTTCTATTCTTTAATTTTAAAAGAATATGACTTGCTTGGAAAGGCTTCTTAAATAAATTATTTACTCCTGAGAGGTTACTATGCTATTGCAGACTTTTGCAGTGTGCTTTAGATGAATTCTATAGATACAATGCAAATAATAGAATAACAATAGTCATAATGATAACAATAGTTAATACTCAAGTACCTATTAATACCTTGCTAAGTGCCAGGCACTGTTCTAAGTGCTTTGCATGCAATGATTTATTTAATCCTCATAGCATCCTATGAAGCAGTTACCATAATTATTCCCATTTACGGACGAAACAAAGGCGCAGTAAGATTAAGTAATTTCTCCAAGTTCACACAAGCTGATGGCAAAGCCTGGTTTCAAACCCAGGCAGGCTGGCTCCAGAGCTGATCACCTTAACCCCACTGCACAGTCCTGTCCATTAAGTATTAGATGAGAATTACTAAGTTACATATTTAACAGTTTGTTGGGTTTTTCTTTTTGACTATAGAGTTTCACAATGAAATCTACCCCTATAGAAAAGCTAACACCAAATATGAGTGGATGATAATAATTACAGTAGTTCTGCATATAAAGTTTTTAACAAGGACACACCCTGCCAAGTTGATTAAAAAAAAAAAAGGAGCTGGTTATAACAAACTAGATGATTTAGCATACTTGGAAACACTACTTAAATTTGCAACACTTTAAAAACTCATTACCAACTAAGCAAAAAAAAACCCTAAATACTTGACATTTTGGTATCTGTTATTAAAAAGAACTAATATTTAATATTCAAGTGGCAACAGCTTGTAGAGTTTGCACACAACACCCACAGGGATCGATTTTTCTTTTCAATGGCCTTTAGGAGTCTGCCTTTTAAACAGCTGACACCTCCATTCTCTGCATCCCTCTTTCCTGCCAGCACCATGGGGCACACACTGAGTGTAGCAACAGACGTGTAATTCTTCACTGCAGGATTTGTCTATGCAAATAATGGAGAATGTGGAAATTAAGAAAAATGTAATTTCCACAGCATCAACCTCAGTGTACTCTCTACTGCTAAAAATGAATAGATGTCTTTAGAGGGTTCTTCTCCATATGCTCTCTCAGTCCCTGCTACATCCTATCCATGAGAGAGAGGAATCGCCTTTACCTAACTCATCATCAGTCACTGCATTCCTGAACCAAGGCCACATAATGACAAGTATACTGGTGCCTGGTGTTTTTCCAGCATGACTAATTGTCACAGAACTAATTTACTCACCTGTGGAATTTTCAACTTCCCCAGCCTGCTGTCAAGAAGATGCATAATAATGGAGTGAAGGTTTTAAATGCTGAATGCTACAAAATATTTCACTTAGATACCAAAAGAAAACTTTCACCAGGCAGTGTTGGGCGGCTAAAATTACCCAATGCTGGGGGTGAAAAGATCACATGCACCTAGTAGAATAATGAGACAAGTGGACAAATCTTTTCTGACACAGAGAAAAAAAAATCTGATCAGGTTATCTCAAACATGTTTCTTCACTTGCGACTATCAGTTTAATTACTATTATGTTCTACGTTACAAAACACTTCTTTTTTGCTAGTATTCTTTAAGAAACACTGTTCTGTTCTGGTAACAAAGATTAAGATAAAGGAGTAAACTTGTTGGATTTTATTTCAAGAAATGTATAAAAGTTTAGGATGGAGATGTAGTGTTACTTTAGTCACACAAGTCAACCAGTTGGCAACATCTTGGTCCAGTACAAAAAGGGATGCAGAGAATGGAGCCCGTTTGGTCTGGGGATTTTTTTTCGTTTTTTTTGAAATGCCAGATTGTGTTCTTGAAAATTAATATTTGCCATAGCAATTACTACCCGCAAGTATAATCACTGATTTTTCTGAAGACCCTGCAGCCCTCCCTGAGATACTGACGGGTTTCACACGCCGGGAAATTACCTAGAACTGACAGCTTCACTGAGTGCGGCTGACTTGCTCACGGTTCACGTAAACGTTAGCGGTTAAAAACCCAGGACTTCCTAAAGCAATGTGTATAGAATCGCTCGTTTAATTCTTATATTCCATTAAATATAAATTCCAGAGCTTCTTCATTAACCTGTCCTAAAGTGTTATTAGGTCACATGAGAGGGGAAAAAATGTTTCCAGGCCAAATTTGGAAAATACTAGGTTAAATGTAGTCTTATTATCATCCTTACAAATGTAAAAATTCAAGTACGCTAATATGCACTCTGGAGAGAAGGGGTGTGGTCTTCTCCAAACTCACTTGACCCAGACAGGTCTTCACAGCCCAGCTCCAGAGCCCAGCATCTGCAGAAAGGGTCTGCCTTGACTGAGGCTCACACATCACATGTGCTTGACATAGTCAGTGAAATCTCAACCTTCTCCATTTTCAACTGAACTGAAATTGTCTGTGATATTCCTTGCCTTAGACTTGTTCATGAGGATAAGCATGCAAATCGAATCAGAAACACAAACTTGTTTCTTCTAACTAGATCTCAGCCCACAAAGTAGTCAGAAAAAAACAGTGAAATAATCCACTCTGGCATGTTGACCCAGAGCAATGCTAGGACTTAATATCAGATGTTTGATAGAAAAAGAGAAAGAAACAGCAGCTTCCTCATTGGCACATGCCTTCCACTTAGCATAATCGAGAGACTGTTTCCTCATTTCAAAATTGATAGCCAACTTATTTTTATTTTGCTATTCAAAATTCTGTCCTCTTTCTCTGGAGCTTATTTGCTCTAACACTGAATTTTTAGCGTCTCTAAAAATGCTTGATATGTTATTATTCTTTCCAGATATCCTCTGAGAGCCCAGCAAAGAGCACTGAGGAAGAAATGAGGCTGGATACCGTGCAGTGAAAAGGGAGAGACACTCACACCAGAGGCTGGACTGTGTCATCAGAATGAGAACTTACCGGTATTTCTTGCTACTCTTTTGGGTTGGGCAACCCTATCCAACTTTCTCAAGTCCGTTATCTAAGAGGACTAGCGGCTTCCCAGCAAAGAAAAGGGCCCTGGAGCTCTCCGGAAACAGTAAAAATGAGCTGAATCGTTCGAAAAGGAGCTGGATGTGGAATCAGTTCTTTCTCCTGGAGGAATACACAGGATCCGATTATCAGTATGTGGGCAAGGTAGGATTCCGCTGGGCACTCTGACATTCTGGTTTTAAAAGCCTGAAAAGTTACTTCTAATAAATAGATGGGGAGGATGTGAACTATTCCCCAGTACAGTAAGAATTGCTGTTTATCTGGTTTGACTTTTTTTCACTTGAGTAGTTTCGGGAGAAGGCTGTAGCCAGAAGCTGAGAAATGTTAGCGCTGCAACAAAGAGAGAAAATGCTCCAGTTGAAAATGAAACGCCCACAACCATACGCATAGGATTATCATAAATCCTTTAATTTTTACTTTAGCTTGAAAAATGTGGTCCAGCTATTCTATAAAGTAGGATGTATTAAAAATAGGAATAGAGCGATTAAGCTGTAAGGAAAGGAAGGTTCTTTTTTTCGCGTTCTGAAGGCAAACATTCTGAGCTTCAGCCCTTTGGCTAGTTTCAAATTAACTATTCCCTTTCTGTGTAACTACAGTGCCACCTTTCTCTGACCAGACAGAGCCCTCTGTCCTGACGACCACCTCTGCCTCAGGCTTGCTGGTCACTGCTGCCGCTGTCTCATTCTGTCCCAAATAACGGGCAAGAGGCAGGCATTTCAGATGCTTGTGATTTAATTGTGGCGAGATTCACACAAGAGAAAAATGGTTATGGAAAGGTGCTGTTTCCAAATATCATCCAACCATTTTGTTGACGCCAGAGAGTAGAATGAAGAGGCATCACTTACTTCACAGCCCTTTGAGATGATGAGAGCTTGGTTATTCTGTCATCATGAGTTTCAGTGAAATTTTATCATCAGCTCCATTCTTACTGTGCAATATCCACATGCTACAAAGCTATTTAAAACAACAACAACCAGGATACAGGTTTGTTCTTTCTAAGTTCTGTGTTTCATAAGGTGGTGTTGACCAGAAAAATAATTGTCATACATCCTTTACACAACCTGGGAATGACCTGCTATAATAGACAGGATAAAATGTCTTCGTTTATGATCGCAGCTATGGTTTTAAAACATCTATATTAGGGGATCACGCAAACAGCATAAGCCTTGCAGATTCCGAGGGCTGCATGTCCTCACCTCAATCTGTGATCGCATATCTCTGACTGACTACATGCAATATTCTCTAAGTATTTACCTGACAGTGAAGGAAACACATCCATGGCTTGGGCTGAGGTAACCAGGCATTGTTCCAATAGAGTGAATTATTAATGTGGAATAAAGTAGCAAAGGAAGTATTCAGTGAGGGGTGAACAACAGAGATACCCAAGGGCCAGCCTTGTGTTTGCTGTGAATTCACACGTTGTGTGGCTGCTGAAGAAAACCAGCTCACTTCCTTGTACTTCCCTCCGTTTCTTTAGTACATTTGATAGCACTATATTCATAGTGGAATGGTTGTAAAAAAAAAAAAAAGAAGAAGAAGAAGAAGAAGAAAACAATCATCTTATCCTTAAAGCACTTTCTCCAATACAAGTAACATTTTAACATTATTGTCCTAAGAGATTAAATTTTCAAAAGTGCTCTAACTGTCTGATTCTCCCACCCCTTTTACATTCCAGCCTTTCCTCTCAAATCTCAATGCCATTTTGAATCAAAAATAACAGTATTTTAAAAGAGAGGCCAGGATATTTCAGGCTGCTAGAAGTAGCAATGGCTGTAATGGCATGGAAATACTTCCATGATTATAATCACGGGAGGTGACCCCGCCAAGCTGTGGGTTCAGCCAGCCAAGGCTGCGTGGCTGTGCTGCCTCCCAGGGGTGTGCCCAGGGCGGGTCACTAACCTTTCCTGGCACTCGTTCCTTCACCTCCAAAATGCGAGCAGCATTGCCTACCCGTGGAGTGCAATGTGGTGTGAGTGACAGGCACTGGAGGCTGGCACATAGTGGGTACTCAAAGAATTTATTATTATTGGTGAAAAAGCCATTGTTAAGTCAATCCATAATGCACTGGACTAGAATAGTGATTTTGATATCCATGGAAAAGCAAAATGAGATAATGAACAGATCTCTAGGGGGGTGGAAAATGTAAAAGCTAGTGGCAAAATCCCTTTACAATCACAGCTTCAACTTCATTAGATGGATTTAGATATTTTATTGAGAGCGAGAGAGATTACCCTACCTCACCATCAGCCGCCCCCCCCCACCTCCTCCTCCTGGTGGGAGACTCACAGATGGAGAAAAAGGGCATAACCAGAATAACCAAGCTCTCATCATCTCAAGGGCAACAGTTGAAGTTGCCATCGCTGCCAGCATCAGATAATGTGTAAGAAGTGCCCTTGAACTATCATATTGGTACAGTCTTTTCCCAACTCCATCTTTGATGAGTTAGACTATCGTGTGTGTGTGTGTGTGTGTGTGTGTGTGTGTGTGTGTGTGTGTTTAACCTCAATTAAGAATAGACCAAAAAATAAAAATAAATTGAAAAAAGTATTTGCCCCTCACGTGGAGACAAGTTGGTCTACATTTCATAGGTCTGGGGAAAAAAAACTGATACCTGACGAGATTATCAGTTACACAAGGTCAAAAACCTGAAGAAAAAAAAAGGTGGGGCAGACCTCTCCTGCCTCGCCCGCTGCTCCCCTCAGCAGTGTACTTCTGATCTGCCTGTTCTGCTCCCCGCTCTGTCTCTGGAAAAAAAAAAAAAAAAAACCTGAAGAAAAAAAAAAAGAAAGAAAGAAAGACTGGACTATAATAGAGTTCAAAAACTTTCTCAATTCAGGATGCCCCTATTGTCTCAATGTTTTGTTTTGTTTTTACAGTATCCTTAGGTCAAAAGAAATACCGAATAATTCTGTATATTAAATAGATCAGTCCAAACAACCTAAGTTTGCATGCACTACAAACAAAGAACTGGAAAAAAAAATGCCGATTAAGAGAAAAAAAGATTCTTCTTGCTCTCGTCACTGTACTTGCTTTTTATGTCAAGCATGGTGTGAAACCAAACTGCATCAGCATGACATCATTAAATGGATGTAGCGCCACCTGCTGTTGAAACTGTGAATAACCTTGAGCTAGTAATTCACAAGGTGTCAGGTGTTGCTCTGTTTCTCTGGAAATTTTCAAATATTCCTGGTGCTCTGTGAGTTCCCTGAACCCCATCATGCTGCCATGTGCACTCTGAGAACCAGAAGACTGTAAATTTATGGGCCTATAATAGTGTGTCAAGGCTAACAGAACCTTGTATCATGCTGTTAGCCCTATTAGATACTAGTTACTCAGAGCCTGTCCTTGGGGCCTGAAACTGAAAAGACTGATCTGTACATCTAACAAACAGAAGTGTTAAGTGAGGAAAAATAATGGGTTGGATAAAGCAGAAGAATTCTTACATTAGAACGTCTGTTTATATTTGTGTTTGTGTTCATTGGTCTGGTTATTGGGGGTAAGTCAAAAGGATGACAGTAATGATGGTGGAGCAAGGAAAATTGAGAATGGATATTGGAGCAAAGGGCTGTCAGGTGAAGAAAGAAAAAAAGCGTCACATGAGTGCGGAGAACTGGCAGGACACAGTCTGGAGGCTGATGGGACAATGAGGCGAATGAACAAGACCTGTTTAAAAAGTAAAACACCAGTAGGGCAGCAAGACCTCCCCCTCTTCCTGTCTTAATGCTCCCCTGCATTCCTCTGTACTCCTCTGGGTTCTTTGGCCAGTGTGATTACGTAGAAGCACGGACTTGGCAGGGTTACAGAAAGAAGGAAGCATTTACTGTAAATAGAAGTGGAGAAATACCGACACCTCAAACTTGATTTATGAGACAATCTCAGCACCTCTCCACACCTAAACTGGTGGTGGCAGGCAGGGGCAACAGGGTAGGAAGAAGTGGCCATTCTGGGTAAGAATTTATGAACTTAAGGTACAGATACAGACATAGCAAAGGAATACAATTCTCTTCCAGAATACATGACCTGGGCCTACTTTTTTTTTTAAGATTTATTTATTTATGCATACAAGCTGGGGAACAGGCCAGAGGCGCGGGGCAGCAAGAGGGTTCACCAGAGACAGAGTGGGGAGCAGAACAGGCAGATCGACGGAAATACACTGCTGAGGGGAGCAGCGGGCGAGGCAGGAGCGGTCTGCCGCACCATGTGGCAATCTCCCCAGCCGGGCCTTGAACTCGCGTCGAGGCCGCAGACAGCTCCACGGCGCAGCGCCCAACAGCTGCGCCACCAGGGAGGCCCACCTGGGGATTAGTTTTAACTGATTCAGCGCAGCACGCTCTGTCCTGTGGGAGCCTGTTGGAAATGCAGATTCCCAAGCCCTCCTGCAAGCCATGGGATCTGAATGTGCATTTCATCGGATCCCGGGTGAACTGCATGCACATTAAAATTTGGGATGTGCTGCTTTTAAAAATACTTCAGCCTGGGTCTCACTTCCCCAGAGATTTTGATTTAGCTGTTTTTTTTTTATTATGATTCTAATAAGTGGCAAAATTTCAGAGCCACTGCCATGGGATATTATTGGCAGTAATTATGACAAAATTTGACAATTTCAGTGATTAAAATTGGCATCCCCAAAGTATTATGAAAATGTAAAGAGAGAGGCCAACTAGCCCTGAGCATCAGCCGAGCTTCCTGTAGGAGATGATAATGTTAAGGTGTTTACTCACTCTGCAAAGGGAGAATTACCAGGACTTCCCAATTAACTCATGCAGACACTGAAGAATAGAGAGAGCGGGAGGTTCAAAGAGTCCAACATGTAGACACTGAATAATCAAGACAGCAAAGGTATCACCAGCACTGGCCAGCACAGAAAACAGAAAGAGATGCATATTTTCTTGTCAAGGGCTACAAGGGAGAATATTTGATTTGATGCAAAATCCACTTAGGTTTCTATTAGCCAGAGGTAACCTAATAGAAAAAATAAAAGGGAACCATCCCAATTCTACATTAAAAAAACTCCACTCATCCTGCTAGGATACCTAATCTCAATTTCAATAAGAAAGGTGGAACATAAGTACATTTAGACGAGGTTACGACATAGACATTCATTAATACAATGATGAATATATTTAACATCTCAGTACTATGCACAATTTCAGGCAGGACATTTGCCACATAGTCATTAAACAGCCCACAGCAACACTTAATTCCGTCTCCTCCACTTCCGCCACAATGTTCTTTATTCTCTCCTTCAGCCTGTTGTATTCATAAGACTAATCTCCACTAGAAGCATTCATGATGCTTCTGTTTTTAGCAGCATCCCAGGAGGTCTGTTTCTATGGAATTTGGGAAACTATATGTTCACTGATATCTTCTGATGTTAGCTTTTTGGAAGGTGGTGATGGTTTTCCTGTGGAGAGCTTGCCCCCAAATGGAGATGCTGTGCTTTCTTTGATATCTTGAAAAGTTAGGTTCTATTTGAGGCTCTAATGTACAGATCGTCCTATTATACTTTTCTCTTGAGTTTAAAATTAATGTCTACCCAATTCAAGGAAGCCACTAGTCTCAGGATAATTAGACAGTAATGTTTTAATGACCCATAAAAATAAAAGTTGTCAGCCACATACACCTTTAAAATTAGTGATGAACCACTATTTGCTCCTATAATTACACAATGCAAATTCAGTAAACATGAAGCAATATTTTACTCATTCTGAAAGGCCATTTAAAAGATGCTGTCATTAAGGCATGGCCTTTTTATTCCCTTTATTTTTTTCTGAAAAGAGTGTAAGCTAAAGAGTAGAAAACCTCCTAGCCCTAATTTGATGGGTGATTCAGAGACTCATTTAACCACTGTTGCTTCAAATAGTAGCATCAGATTAAAGCATCATCATAGCTACACTTACTAGCATTGCTTTTTCAACTCTGTTGAGTGCTTCAGGCAAATTATATGATTGGAGCCTTCCAGTAACCTATACTAGGTATTACTTATGTCCCTGTTTTACAGATGAGTAAACTAAGGCTTAAGCAGCCAAGTATTTTATCCTACAGTCTCACACTGCAAGAATCTGGCTGTCAGCCTCTACTGTCTGACCTCCTAACAGTTCAGTTATGTCCCTCGCTGGACACCCACTACTTCACACAGCCATTTCAAGGCATGAATAAAAAAAAAAAAAGTCCCAGCACGGTCGTTGGCGTCCAACGATTACATTCAACTCAGTGACACAAATACCTACTGAGAACTTGCTGAGCGAAGCCCAAAGGGAAAGAAAAGACTTCTTTTTCAGAAAGACTATTCTCAAAGAGCTACAAATGCTACAAATGCGGCTGCATTTGTTACGCATGTTCTTTTTACTTCTTGATTTTAATCTCCAGAACACATCAATGATAGTCAAGAGAGTTATATGTGAGCATTTTAAAATTAGATATGCAATTAGCAGTCTTTTTGGTCATTATGATGAAAAAGTGTCTTTTCTTTTTATTTCCTCAATAACCTCCTCAAAACTTCTGTTCTGGTTCGATGACCTGCAATAATCCTTTCTCCCAGAGTCAAGGCAAGTGCCTTGGGCACATCTTTCTTCTTCATTGAAATTTAATGCTCAGCCATTTAACATTTTATATTTCAGCTGATTAGTGTATTTAAGAGAACGTGCATTCAATCACTCATTGAATGTGCTTTTTTTATTATTATTTTTCAAGAAGTAACTTCCCAACTGCCAATATTGGAGTAATCCTCATTTTGTTTCCAATGCCAGCCAACTGATTTCACTTTCTTAATAATAAAAGTTTCAATTTTCTATTTGATGCTAAGAAAATGTCCAGTGTAACAGCAATTCTAAGTTTTAAACTTCCCTCTATGCACAGTTGCTCATGTGGAGAGTGGAACAGTTAGAATGTCTGACCTTGGTCATAAACCCAAAGGCAACTGTTTGGCTGCCTGGGTCACACAGCAGAGTAAAGTACAGAAAGTCAAACAAGGACCCACTCCTGAATCCTCCAGCTTCTATATCATTATGCCTGTGGAATCCTCTATCCTTCTGCTTGTAATTCAATTTGTTGAATAAAATGGAGGAATCAAGATGAATAAAAGAGTTAAGGGTTCAGATCCTTTTAGTTCCCACTGAGCTATTTTACCTCCATGCTTCATGAGTCAAAGAGCTAGAGGTTGTTGGAAGGCACAGAAATTCTATAAGCTCATTATTTTTTTCTGCCAAAATAATTATGCATAGCCATACTTTTATTATATCTTAGAAATTGAAAATTCACTAAAATAATAGTCAATATGTATTCAATTTTTCCCCACCACCTTCTCTTGTATCCACTTTTCTCTTTCTCTCCTCCCCCTTAACCTCAGAGCCCTCAAGGTGTTTACTAATGTCCATTCGTTTTTGAAAGTGTCTTATGTTATCAAATCTCCTGCTATGTGAGTGTCCAGTATTTGTTTTTATGGTTCTGACTCACTTTGCTGCACATAATTCTCTCAAATTCCATCCATTTTGTTGAGAATAGATGTACTTCATCCTTTCTTATGGCTATATAATACACCATGGTGTAGATATACCACATCTTCTTGATCCAATCACCTATAGATAAGCATTTAGGCTGCTCACATGGCCAAGCTACTGTAAATAATGTTACTATGAGTACTACATGTTCATTATAATAAGCCCTGCAGAATCTATCCCATAAATATTAAGTATTTCTTTACTGATTGCCTAAACATGTTTGTACTATGTTTAAACTGTGTAAATACTTTATTTGCCCCAAGTTCTTCATTTTCCATCATACTATGGATCTGCCGTAGCAGATGGGAATTTAAGCCTGCAGAATGCCAACATCCTAGTTCACATTTCTCTTAAAGTCAAATCCCTAATTATCATCTTGACTGATTTTGATTTCACAAACCAAATAAAAATCCCTGACATATTGGTAATCAACAATACATACACTAATTTTTTCAATTAATATAAACGACAAAATGAATCCGTCATTTTAATATGAGAAACTAAGCCTACACACCTCTGGCCTACACCCCAGCTCTCATATGCATAAATAAATAAATCTTAAAAAAATAAAAAGATGACAATGTAAAACTACCCTCGTGATCATGCTAAGTGTATCGGGATACTCTGCAAATCTATCTTTCCATTTAGAACTGAAGAAGCATTTGAAAGTACAGAATTCCCCATAAGCGAATAAGATATTTTTCTTATTGCCATTACTGATAAATAAGTAAAAGGGGTTCTCAAAGGTTAATGTGAGGAATCAAATTGGAAGAAAAGTGGCAAGTCAAAATATTTAACAGGAAAAAAATGTCCAGTTTCTTCCAGTTTTCCAGTCACAAAGAATATGTATGCACAAGGGGAAAAAAAGCATTTTAAAGATTAAAATGTATACATGTAGGAAACATATGAATACATATTTTAGGTGAACTGGTGTGTTTCAGAAGACCTGAGGGCAGTAGTGTGGGCCTAACAAAGACCCTGAAATATCACACTGGTGTAGAA
The DNA here is from genome assembly GCA_004024925.1 of Scalopus aquaticus. NCBI lineage: Eukaryota > Metazoa > Chordata > Mammalia > Eulipotyphla > Talpidae > Scalopus > Scalopus aquaticus. The sequence goes on from PVIJ01000412.1 coordinate 241,685, forward strand.
TTTAGTTCTGACTAAAGGGAGCAGATATTGCAGCTAAGAAGGCGGTTGAGTTATCTCAGCTGTGGCATTTTTGAATCAATTTGGAAAGAAAATGCTTTTCCTCCATTCCACAATCATTCACTGGAGAGTGCAGAGTTCACAGCACTGGCAGGCAGCCTGGCTCTGCTTTGGGTCACCTGGCAACTCTGAGCACGGTCTTTTACTCTCTCTGCCCCCATTTGTTCAATTGGTAAATAGGGGGAGTATTAAAATACACAAAAGGGCTTAGGAGGAGGCTTGGCATATCACTGGTCAGGTTCTAAGGTAGGTCCTGCCACCAAATGCACCTTCAATAAACAGGAAAGGTGAAGCGAAGGAAAGCCCAATGGCGCCCAGGTTGTGATCCCACTGAAGTTCAGTCACCTTCTGCTTCTGTCAAGTATCATGGGTCAGAAGCTGGCATCAAAGTAGCAAGACAGAAGCAGACAGCACTCAGCACCAGCGGATCAGAAGGCCAAGTGCACTTAAAGATATAAATTCTTTTAATGTCTCAACCAAACTAAAAATAAAATGAATTTTGCACTTCATAGTATTTTATGATCCTGCTAACTTCTGTAGACCTTCCTATTAAGGTGTATTTATCATTTCATTTTAAAATATCATCACTTTATACCACAATTTGGTGTTTATATTATTTAAGTTTTGCTGTGAAATATCAAGTCTGGTTAGGCCTTATTTTCACTTTTTAATAAAGAGTTGAATGCATCCAATAATACAAAAATTGACTCATGCACTAGAGTTTAAGTGGTATGTAGGTTTTAAATTAGAATTATCACTGTTCAGTTGGAATTAATATTATGATAGCCTTATATTGTTTGAACCAAATTTTTAATATAGAAAAATTACTCTTTAATTGTTTAATCACCCTTAATGATTTACCCTTTTAATAGCAAAATAATTAATTCCTTGTTAAGGCTGAACTTTAATCTTCAGTATATTGAGTAATGTTTCCTGCTGGTCCAGGACTGCCCTTTCAATTGATACTTTAGATACTGAATTTAAAACAACTCTGTATGACTCTAGCCTGTATGTCTTGCTCATCTTTGTATCCTTAAAGGTGCCTAGCATAGAAGTGACACATTGGAAACAGCCAAATATTACTTACATTAAGCTGCAGTGACCACAACAGATAAAACCTGCCATGTTATATGAAAACTGCCTCTCAGGATATTGGCTTGAATCATTGATAGTGTTTTGTGTCATTGGGTTGACACCTGAAAATCTGGTCTTTCAAGGGCAAAGATACATTAGATAGGAAACATTAAACCAAAGTTATATGAAAGTCTTTCAATAGAATCCATCTCTGGAAACCTCACTTAAAAAAGACACAAATATTTTATAATACAAGAGGAAAAAACTCCAGCTTCCTAGTGCAAACCAGAGAAACTAAAGATAACACTGTAACATGTGCATAAAGGAAACTGAAAGATAAAAAAGAGCATAAAGAAGCTATATAGCAGATAATGTTATAAGAGCTTGTTCAAGAATGCTACAAATGAAAATCAGGCATTATTTAGAGTCTCTGAAGAAGAAAGTTTGAAACAAAATGAGACAAGCCAAAGAGAAAACAAATTTCTTTTTCTTAAAATTCCAAAGGCTACATTGTACAGACAATTCTAGTGCTCAGTAAAGGAGAAATTGGTTAAGACTTGAGAATGTTGATTGCAATGATTCAGAAAAAAGCTAGAGATAAATACGATAATACAGGGAAAGAAAAATTCTATGTAATGACTAATTCTTTTTTTTTAAACAACTATATATTTTTCTGATCAGCGTATTTTGAGTTCTTGCAGGAAATATAGTCATTTTGGGAAAATCATCTCAATTTTACTCTTTTTACGATTTATGAGTACAATTCATAAGAGAAATATGAAAGGAGAGATGCAAAGAAAATTCTGCTTTAAAATACAGTTAGCAAAAATTTAGCATGCTTTATTGTTTTCTTCCCATAAATTGTGAAACATAAGAATCTGACTCATTTCTTTACTTAATCTATAGCATGGAGCTTCTTTTTTTTTACTTTCCACTGAGGGTACATACCCTCCAGGAAACAACCTTACCATTTAGAAATCAAGTAAAGAGAAGAACTATAAGAAATTAGTTTCTTATCCAATTTGTATCTTAAGTGTCTTATCTATCCTTTCAACTACATGTATTATGTAAAAAGAATAAAAGGGGAGAGCTATTTACCTTTGTTGAAGCTTCTTAAAGGGAAATATAATCTTTACATCAAATCAAGAAAACTGACTTGAGCAAACTTGAGTGACAGTACTTTCTTCAGTTTTATCTCCCTTTTCAACAGTCCAGCCATCACTTGAGTTTTGTTAAAAAAAAAAAAACCACTAAATTCAAAATTTTTGAGATCTGATTGGTCTTATTAAATAATTCAGTAATCAGGCAGCATGTGATCTAGATACTGGAAGGGCTCACATAAAATGAAGGCTATCTGTAGACAGAAAGATGTTGGAACGAGGTTATTAGCAAAAGAAAAGATTATTTCAGGTGAAGTCACCTCTGGAAGAAGGCTGGGGGTCTGATCATGCAGGTGTCCTCACTAGTGCTGATTAGGAAACTCCAGATTGATGGTTTCGAGTGACACTTTCGAGAAAGGTTGAAATGTGATAGGTATTAAGTCTGGGAAGAACCCCCTCATGAAAGACACCATTTGGGATCTGTCTTTTCTTTTTTTAACAATTGTTAAATGGTAATGTGGTATTCAGAATCTTTATTGCCATGACCTAACCTAAAGAAGAGTTGGCTTCAGAATGGGAAAGGAGAGAACAGAAAATGCCACACAGGAGAAAATTGCCCCCTAACAGGTCCTAAGGCAGCTGTATGGTTTTTTCAGCAGAGTTTCATTGCAGGAAATGGATAATGAGTGAAGGAACAAGGATTAGTCTTTGCACCTGAGGAAGCAGAATCTCAGAGTGGTTAAGGGACCACAGCACCATTGCCAGCAGAGTGACAAAGCTGAGACAGGAACCCAGCTTTCTGTTTTTGACACAATCAAGTCTACGATTCTTCCCTTATGCCACATTATTAAGATATTAAAGTAGTAGAGAGTGTTTCGCAAATGGTGAGCAAACATGGCGCTAATGTCCCTTCCCCTAGCATCACCATCCCAACAGGTCACTTTTCTCTTCACTGATTGTTTTAGTTAGCTCCCTTAAAGCAAAAAATAAAAGAGAAAGCTGTTGAAATCATTTACAAACTTATTAACTGGTTCCCACGCAAGAAAAACTAATAAACGAGTTCATAATCTTCCTTCGCAGAATTGCTCACCATTATTTCCTTGACTGTAAGAGGTTACAGAATTTAATTTAATCATCATTTATTGAGCACATACAGGATGCTTGAGCTTTATTCATTTGAAAAGAAATAGTCCATCCCCCAAGCAAACGACTTATTTTATAAGGTATAGCTTTAGCTCCTAAGTGTCAACATAAAAATGTTATAACCAATATATTTTGTACCTTTGAAGAAAAACATTTTGGGAAAGTCCTTTAACTAGTGAGGAACAATTTTTTATACAATCTCCTATTTGAATCATTGTTACTCAAACATCTGTATTTATCTATGAATATTTTCTTTCAAAGTATATGTGTTGGAGAGACAAGGAGAGAAAGAGAAGGGGCAGGGGGACTGTGTGTGTGTGTGTGTGTGTGTGTGTGTGTGTGTGTGTGTGTGTCCCCTTAGAATTACTGAAGAGATTACACTGCAAGGCAAAAAGGTAGGATTGTAACTGTTGAGTTACAATGCCTTGCTAAATCAATTTCTGACTGGGTATCTGGCTCTCAGCATGATTTACCACTGGCTTTTTGAAAATGAAAATGTTAGACTAAGCAGGAGCTGAGACTAATGTCACAGTCTGCCAAGGACCTTGGACTTGAGAGCCCAGCAGAAGCAGTAAACAATGCCTTTTTGGGGAAATAACTTCATGCAGTGAATAAACCAAAAGGCATTTGTTTAATTGATAAATCCCAAATGAACAATAACATCTATTACAGTTTGGATCATTTGTGCCAATAGAATTTACAAATAACTTAGTCTGGGGCCTGGTATAATAAATACACTGGATCCAGAAAAGTTTATAATTGTGGGGCGTGCTGTTGGCTGTGTGCTCCAGTGTGAACGAGTCAGGCAAATTTTGATGTCCTTCCTAGTTCTACCCCTTACTTAGAATAAGTCACTTAATCTCCAGCCTCAGTTTCCCTGAAAAATGGAAAAACTTAAGGTTGTCTCCTGGAGCCTTTATAATTATTAACTGATGTAACACATGAAGTGCTCTTGCAGTGCCTGATAAAAGTGCTACCAAGGGTTAGCCATCTACCTTCTCTGCTGGATTCTTGAAGGACCAACTGCAGTTTCAGTTCACCTTGAATTCCAAAGATAAGACAGAACTACTGCCTGAGTTTCCTACCGATGCAGTAAAAATTACCACAAATTTAGTGATTTAAAATAGTATGTATTGTTTTATAGTTCTAGAGGTCAGAAGTCTCAAATGAGTCTCACTAGGCTAAAATCCAGGTGTTGGGCCTCCCCGGTGGCGCAGTGGTTAAGCGCTGCGCTGTGGAGCTGTCGGCAGCGGCGACGCGAGTTCGACGCCCGGCCGGGGAGAATCCCACATGGCGTGGCAGACCTCTCCTGCCTTGCCCGCTGCTCCCCTCAGCAGTGTATTTCTGATCTGCCTGTTCTGCTCCCCGCTCTGTCTCTGGTGAACCCTCTCGCCGCCCCGTGCCTCTGGCCTGTACCCCAGCTTTAATGTATAAATAAAAAATAAATCTTAAAAAATAAATAAATAAATAAAAATAAAATAAAATCCAGGTGTCTTTCTGGAGGATGTTTCCTAGCTTTTCCTGCTTCCAGAGACCAACCTGTGTTCCTTGATTCACAATCCCTTGCTGCATCTTCAAAGCCAGCAGTATAGCATCTTGAAATCTCTCTCCCTCCCCACCCCCCCTCCCTCCACATCTCCCTCTGTTCTATGATCACATTTCCTTCTCTGACTCCAAGTCTTAATCACCTCTTATAAAAAAAGACACAAGTGTTTGCACTGGGTTCACCAGGATATCCAGAATAATCTCCCTACCACAAAATCTCTATCTGAATCACACCTGTAAAGTCCTTTTTGCCATGCAAGGTAGAAATTAGGACATGGGCTGCTTTGAGAGAGGTGTTATTGGGCTGTCACAACTATTCTAGCAATAAATTTTTGTTCACTGAATAGTTACTCTGGTACTTTTGTCTTTACATTCAAGGTATTGAGTGTAAAAGATGAATATCAAGGGAATTAGTAAATTTCTCCTGAGTTTAGATTTAAAATTCTTGCGCTTTTAGCACTTCGTCCAAAATTCTCTTCCATATAACACAAAGTCTGTTTCAGTGGTTATAAAGTCTAACAAAAGATAAAAGACTGAGTTGAGTAGGATCATGTGGAATCTTAGCAAATGCAGAACCATTTATGGTATTGTTTGGATGTATTTTAAAAATTACAAGATATACAGGGAGCAAAAAAGAAAGATGTGGATGGATGGATGGACAGATGGATAGACGGACAGACGGGCTAGGAGTAGATTAAATTAGAATAGAATTCATATCAGTGGTTCTTAATGGAGATGGTTTTGTACTCCGCTCCCAACAGATATCTGGCAATATCCAAATAGATTTTTTATTGTCACATCTTGAAATGTGCTCCAGGTATCTAGTGGGTAGGGACTAGGCATGCTGTTAAACAGACTGGAATACACAGGACATGTCCTACTCCCAAGAGTGAACCAGTCCAAAATGTCAATAGTGTAAAAGTTGAAAAATACTGAATTAGATAAATCTTTGTAACTCAGCACTTAAAATATTATTTGGGGGCCTCCCTGGTGGCGCAATGGTTGGGCGCTGCGCTGTGGAGCTGTAGGCAGCGCGTGATGCGAGTTCGACGCCCAGCCAGGGAGAAACCCACATGGCGCGGCAGACCTCTCCTGACTCGCCCGCTGCTCCCCTCAGCAGTGTATTTCTGATCTGCCTGTTCTGCTCCCCACTCTGTCTCTGGTGAAGCCTCTTGCTGCTCCGTGCCTCTGGCCTGTACCCCAGCTTGTATGTATAAATAAATAAATCTTTAAAAAAATATATATTATTTGGTTCAGAGAAAACCTTCAATGAGTGTTGATAGAATTGAATGTAAACATCAAAAAAAAACCCAAAGCAATTGTGTTGTGGCTAACAGGACACAACAATGACGTTAGGCTGCCCCCTCAGGTCCTGCCCCTGCGGATTGTGTGATGTTAAGAAGTTACTTAACAGCTCACTCTCGCCTCGGTTTCTCATCAGTACAAAGGATTTGAGAAGAGGGTCATGATGAGTGACATATAATCTATGTAATGAGCTCAGCACATTCCCTGGCCCATCGTATGGGCTGAATAAAATCTACCATTACTATTTTCCCAAATCCCAGTCAGGCCAATTGCTAAATGATGAATCATTTAAGAGAATGCGTTAAAGCTAAAAACATTTCCAGTGTTATAAAATTCAATCAAAACATTTATACTGCATTAAAGAATGCAATTGTTTTCAAGTCATTAGAAGAGGCAACATGGCATAATGGGAAAAGGTCATGGGGTCTAGAGGCAGTCAGGTCCCAGGTTCTGTGAGAGCAAAGGAGAATGTATAGCTTCCTTAAAAGCCTATTTAAAATATTGAGAGATGGACCTGGACAACTAAGACAAAGTTTTTTAACATCAGTTATAACTGCCGCCACCAAAAACTCTTGTTTGCAGGCTCCGGCTGCAGCTTACGACCGCACCACACCCCCCAGCACTGCCGCCCCATAATTTCTCTGTCTTTCTAGATGGAGTGGCTCTTCCTCCTGCCAAAGCTGATGTGGTGTAGCGTTCCTGAAACCAAGGGAGGGATTTCATACTCCTGGCTATAAAACATACATCCGTACAGCCCCGTGTCTATCTGAAGTTATGCCTACAGCCTTGAGATGGTATATCTGAAGTTCCAGGGGAAGCAGTAGCAAGTTGTGAGAAAAATAAAAGCAGAGGTTTTGCCCCTAACCCTTTGAGGTGTGGTGAGGGAGCAGCCTCTTCTGGCTCCCAGGAGCCTTCCTGGGCTTCTCCAGGAGGGAAAGGAGTAGGCCATCTGAAGGACAAAGCAACCCTGTAGCTAGGGCCCCGGGTGCCAAAAAACTACAGAGGAATCATAGCTGGACCAGACACCAAGGGGTATGTGATGGCCACGGGGCAGGCAGACTGGAGCTAGTCACCTTGGGCCCTGGAGAACTGAGATCATCGCACCTGATAAAAGCTGTGAGGCCAACCAGGAGAGTAATGGACGAGAAATACAACCTAGGGACGTGCAGGCCAGAGGCTGCACAAAGACTGCCTCGGCCCCAAGCTCTCCAGTTGCCCTCTGACACAGACCATGCTGGGCTCTTTTCTTCATACACCAGAGGTCATCTTGGATTGGTTCAGGGGCAAGGGGAAAAGCAAAAACCAGAAAGAGTGGAATTTATCTAGAAGAGTTATCTAAAGACACTGCATTATCAAATCAGGTAGACTTAATTGGATGCAACTAAATTATTGATTTGATATTCAATCTAATATCGAGTTTCTAATATTCAATGGGATTAGTGCCTGAGGGATACACTATAATAAAAGAAAACTGCATCTTCGTTTGCACATCTGAGTGTATTTTGAGAAAAAATGCAGCCCTGTGACTCAAGGGAATGAGTGTTTCTATTTTAGCTGATTTTATTACTTTTGTTACCACAGGCACAAACTCAAGGCCTCTATGATATTCTCCCCATAGGGAGACTTGAAACCAGGCCACGCACTCTTGTGGCTAAGTCATTTTTCTCCCATCAGTACTCTCAACTTCTCCAAGTCTTCCAAAACCATCAAAGAGCTAACACATTCTTGACTCCACCTTGTCCAATTTACAAGTCCCTTCCATTCTGTTCTCTAGCTTTTCACTTACCTTGGTGTCCCTAATATTTAAAAAGAACTTTCAAATGTCCAATCCCTGCTTTTATTCTGTACCTTTTCTATGAGTCAGTGTTTTCCTACCCTAAATTGCAAGCTTGTAGAAGTCAGATATTAGATGTTTTTTTATTCATTGCCTTATGCAGCTCTTCAGGCCAATAAGTGTTTTAAAATGGTCTTGGCTGACAGTTAAATTATTTTTATTTATGGAACAATGTTACCGTGAAATAGAGTGTTTTCCATTCATTTTCCATTAGTTTCTGCAACAGGATGATGCTTGAAATATGGTTCATGCAACTTCAGCCTTAATAGGTAACTTCTGTCCCTCATCCAGTGTACTTATGATTAATATACCTTAATGTTACTTAAAACTTGTCTCCTTTTCCCAACAAATCCAACACAAGTTGACTTTGTCATTGGACTGTATTAATTGGATATCAAAGAAAAAATTTTAGATCTGAGGTGATAAATTCCTCCCTCTGCTCAGATTAGATGATGTACTGGTGTTTGGTGGTAATTGCTATATTATGTATATTCTTGATATACAGAGTTATCCTAAAATCAAAAGAGGAAGGAAGAGTGTAGAGGACACTAAGATATATTTATTGTCTTCAATGTACCATAAACCTTTGCTATCAATGATATTTTATCCAGTTTTATCTTTACCACATTTGCTCATTCATTCTTTGTAATCATTAATTATTGAGGATCTATAATACAGCAGTATGTTGGGTCCGGAGAATAGAGAAGTACCATGCCTTGCTTCATGAAACTTACTATCCAGCTAGGAAAACAACTATAAAATGGTCATCAAAAAAATAAGTAAAATGTGCTAATGGCTAAATAAGAAATAACCTGAGAGTATGTAACAGGGAAGTCTTAAACTAGCAGCTTAGGGAAAGCTTCCTCAAGGAGATAAAGATTACACAGACCTGATACATGAGCTGTATCAGCTAAAGATGTTCTAAAGGATTTTAAGCCAAGAGGCCCCCATGTAGAGAGATCTAGACATGACATAGATTCAAGAAACTATAATAAACAGAGTACAGTAGAATAAGCAGTGCCAAGGAGAATGGTGGCTGATGAGGTTAAAAGGAAGAGCAGGTACTGTGGTCTACCCATGTTATGAAGTGGGATGGGGGCTGATTCCCAAGAGTAAAAGAAAACAGTAAAGATTTAATTTTAAGAGAGCAGATTTTCAGAGCTGCGTGTGCTGTTTAAAGTAATCCAGTCACAGAAATGAAACAGACTGAAAAGGAAACAAGACTGAATGTGTTAGGAGGACCCCATTGCAAGAGACCAATGAGAAATAGCAGTGGGTTAGACCAGGGCAGCAGCAGTAAAAATGAAGGCAAGTAGGCTGAATCAAGATATATGTAAAAAGTAGAACTGACGGGAGTTGGTGGCTTAAGGAATATGGGGATGGAGGCAGAGGGGGATCTAGAATGGCCTGAAGGTAGCTGTTACAGTGATGGGACAAACAAGAAAAGGAACTGGTTTTGGAGAGAAAATGATGAGGTTAATTGAGAAGTACCAGATGCAAAATGTCTAAGAAACTTGCCTGGAAATTAACTGTATATTTGACTCTAGATCTCAAGAAAACAGATTCGGACATCAATGGCACAAAGGTAACAGTTGAATCCCTGAAAATAAATTATCTCATTTGGGGAAAGCTTAAAATAAAGAAAGACAAGAGGCTAAAACACAGGTCTAAGGGATACCAGCATTTAAGGGGCAAGGAGAAGGAACTGGCAAAGTTACCTATATGAATTCTACTTTATAGCTGACAAAACGAAAACCAAGATAATTTAATTAGTGTGGCTGATTAATAATGAAAGAAAGAATTAGACCCAAATTTTTCTACCTTCTAAATCCATCTTTTGAATTTCTTATGCTTATGATGCAAAAACAATTTATTGATGCATTTCTCTTAGCTAAGCCTTCCACTGAGCATTTCACATAGAGTTAATTTTCAGAGCAACACACCTATAACTAAACTGATTATCATTATTATCCTATCACATATGTAAGGAAAATAAGACCTGGAGAAATTAACTATGTTCCCAAAACTTACACACATCTAATACAGAACATAAAATTATACCCCTGATTTTCCTTGCCCAAGTCCATGCTTTTGACATTTGTGGTTGTGCTAGTTTGGGCAATCTGGTTCTCAAACAGGAGTGCTAATCGGAATTACCTAGAGGGCTTCTTAAAACACTGATTTTTAGACAACACCCCCTGAGTTTTTGATTCTGGAGGGAAGTGGGACCTGAAAATTTACATTTCCAGTTAGTTCACAGATAAATAATATGATGCATTGGGGCAAGAATAACACTTTGAGAATCACTTGAGTTGGAGTAAAGGCAGAACTATCATAACAAAACAAAGTAACAAAAAATATTTTCAAAAGATGATGGCCAAGGTAAGATACTTTTATTATTTTATTTCTATTATTTTTTTTTATTTTCTAAGTCATATTAAAGACTTGCATGCTGTAAGATTTTGCCGGAACCCAGCTTCCTTCCAGTTCTGCAGCTCTGCCATCCCTGAGGGCACTGTCCTCCTGTGACAGGTGAAAGCCAGCTCATTGCTCACTCACACTGCAGCTTTCCAGGAGAAGAGGAAAGCTAGAGCAAGCCAGTTCCTCCTCCCTGAGTGGCACTAAAGCACCCTCCACAGTCACACATGTTACTTGGTGAAGACTTAGCCACAAGACTGAATAGCACACGCCCGGCTAACCCAGTTCTATCATGGGAGAACCCAAGATAGCAGGTGTGGGGTGGAGCAGCGCCTGTCACAGTAACAGGCTACCATCAGCTTTCTAGTTTGTAAAAATGATCATAAATCAGCTAACTTGTGCTAACCCAATAAGCAAATAATAGCCAATATGCAAAATATCACATTAAAATATGTAATATAAAATTTTATCAAGACATTTTTATTTACCTGATCCTATAATCTTTCAAACAGGATCTACTTCTAATTCCTCCAAAGTTCAATTTCTTCCTGCATAAACTCTATCCAACCAGCTCTTCAGTCTCCACAACATTAAATATATTTATTGGCCATACATACACACACACACAAATTTATTAGCATTATCATACATTTATTAGGATTATGTGTACCTGAGATATATGTACATATATCTAGTTATGGACATATATACTGAATTCACTTAAGCCTCAATTTGTTCTGATTGTAGATTTACTTTCCGACCTGAAAATATTCAGCCTATTTAGCACAAACGTTCTCTCTGCTGTGATTCCAGCATCTCTACCTCAACCCCAGACATCTTTTTACCTCAGCTACTCTGACCACCCTCTGACATCTCAGATTGGAAACTGTGACATTCCAAAGGGCCACAAAACATTTGCACTACACTCTATAGTATATTAACTATAATCCATATTTTCACCTCCACCAAAAAAAAAGAATCACAGAATTCCTTCGCTAAGCCTTTCTTAGCTGTTGTAGAAGCTTCCCTGTGTGTGCCATGAAGGTAAACTTTTGTTTAGACTGTTTTCTGTGTCAATATGCAGATGCTTAGAAGATTCAGTTTGGCCACTGACTCAGATACTAACCTGTGACATGTGATGGGTGGCATCAGCTAGCTTCAAAAACCACTAAAAATGTGCAATCAGTGTGATATCTTTAAATTGGAGTCCAGATCACGTTGAGAATCGGCACACGTAGCAGGCACTGCTGGGGGGATGCCTTCTATGGAGCCGTGTCTACCGCCCCAAATCCCTGTATTTATTTATCAAGGCATTACTCTCAAAAAATAATAAATCAAAAGAAAAACCAAGACTAAGAGCTCCTTCTGGAACAAAATGCTGCAGGTACAGTAGTAAAAAGTCCCACCAGCCCCAGATGAGATGTGACTTTGAGGGAAGTGGATAATTTTTACGTGATAGCGAATCGTTAAAAGTGAACCAGATGATTAAACTTAATGGAACAGCCACATTAAACTGAAATTAGTAAAAAACATGCCTCGGGCTGCCGGCAACCTTTTATTTGTTGTTGTTTAACGTCTGCCTTTCACAGTGGCCGTGATGAATGACATCACAAAAGAAAAAATCCAATTAAAATCTAAGTGCTCAAGAAACCCCTAATGTCTGGTTGTCACCATCGCTTTCTCTAGCACTGATGTCTTATGCCCCCCCCTTCCCCATGAAGAGAGAAAAGAACTGGCCCCAGGGGCATTTAAGGGAGGGAAGGCAAGTGGGGAAAGAAGACAAAAAGGTTTCAGGAGGTTTCTGCTTTGTGCACTTTGTCACAGGCAGACACTGCACTTCGAGGGGGAGGAGATTAAATTGTTTTATTATCTGACAATGCCTGAGTGGAGAGATACATTTCCCCCCTAGTTTTCAAATATTGATAAATCAGAATTGGGATGTGCACCACAATCTCTGCTCACACTCTGAGTTGGTGTCTCCATCGCCCTCTTATATTGTCTCGGCTGTTTGTTCTATAAGTCATCAAAATGGTCTCTCTTGACAGCTAAAAATAAGTTTCTGATTACTTTTACCTGAATAAATCTTGTGACCAGATGTGGTCTTCACCTACTAAGTGTGCAACAATTACATATTGAAAGTGATGAAGGAACTGGCCGAGGGGAGTCTATAATCTAGTGGAATACGGAATGGAATAAATCACACGGAGAGACAGTACTGGCCGCCCATTGGAAGAATACTGGCGTCTGGTAACAGATTTCACCTTAGAGATACCAAGTCTTTGCAAAACTGGGTTTTCAAAGTCTCCGAAACAAAGTTTTCAAAGTCAAAATAAGAGCATTCCTATGAAGCTAAAATGGTATAAAGAAGCAATTACTCTAAGTTACTTGGAAAAATTCTTGAGCATTCTCAGACCCAACAGTATCTTAAATTTGGAAGAGGCTTTATATTTTATGAAACATACATTGTGCTTTTATCCCAAGTTTACATAGAGATTAATGTAGTTGTAGTTAGTCTCAGGCCTTCAAATAGACCCTGTAGCTCTTACTGTCCTCATTTTACTGATAAGGGTCCTGGTGCAAGAAGGTTAATTGGCTCTGATCTTACATTTGGTGAGTGAGGCAGAATGAACAGGCCCCAAACTTGGGGCTCAGGTGGGGTGCCCTCTGCTCTGTGCCAGGCTGCTAGCCATGGCAGCCCCAGAGCCAGGATGTGATAAGCAGCGAGGCAGGTTTCGTTACTCATGAGTTAATGAAATAGCTTTTTAAGAGCTCTCTACGGTCATTAGGATTTGAGGATGGAGAGTTAAACTTTCCCCAGTGGCTCTTTCTGTGTAATCATGGTTTCAACGTTTCCTGAGCAGATCATATTACACAAATCATGGAATGCTCTTGTTTGACATTTTTTATTGCGTTTGTCTCACTCCTAAGCAATTTCTTCACTGGTCCCATTTATCTTCTATTATTTCTGCCAAATTGCTTTCAAGGCTACTAATTGTGTGAATAATACTCTCTTCCTCAAACTCTGCTATTAACTAGCATTAGCTGTGTGGCACTGGACATGTTTTCCTACCTCTAAAAACCAGGAGATGACACCACATCATCTGTAAGTCCTCTTCCTGAACTCAGCTTCTAATGGGACTTTTCACAAGAGCCGTGTGATTTGGGGAACACTATATAAACTGAGCCTCTGCTTTCTTGACTCCACAGTTAGCTCATGTTTCCCAAAATGTGTTTCCTGGGAAAGTGTTCTAAGGGAATATTAATTTGGGTCACACCCAAAAGCATTCTTTGCACAAGAAAGCTCAGGAAAGCTAGATTAAATAAAGTCAAATATAGTTTGGAACTGAAGGCACTTAAAGCCTTGAAAATATTAATGGATGCTAGATGACTTGAAGAAAAAGGCAGAATATGAAATACTTCTCAAACTTATTAGATCATACTCTTTTTCCTCTTTTTCCTTTATTTTGCATAAATGATTTTCTAGGGGTACACTTTTAGAAAGACTGGGTTAAACTGTTTTCAAAGTCCCTCTTTGCTCTGAGATTCTATTTTCATATGTGTTTTTGCTACAGGCTCTGATCCAAAAGAGTAGGTCCTTTGCCCTCTAGGGAGAGAATTCACCAGAGAGCACTAAGTGAAGTTGACCGAGACAAGGCTTTCTTAGAGACTCATGCATAAGGGAACCAGTGCCAGAAAGCAGAATTCAGCCTGGTTCCTTGAAGGAAATTAGGAGGTGATATTAAAGGGTAGGTCCATGAGACAGGATGGCTGAGAAGAGCATTATAGCTTGTTCTAGGTTGGGCTACGCCCACATATGTGCAGATGGGTCACACTCCAACTGCACTTGTGAGCACTCAACCTTCTCCCTCCAGGAAATTGTTGAGATAATCATTAGTAAGGGTGTAACTATTTGTCTAGTATGGTGCCTTGGTCAGTGTGGTGGGCCAAAGAGATTTAGTGCACTTGATCAAACAGGACTTGGGGCAATTCATTCCACTGGTGTGCAATTTCTTTTACCTCAACTGTCTCATTTTCAGTCACCTAGTACTAGTCAAGAAGACATACAGTTGGTTTACCTGTTACTGTCACTGTCTTTATTGTTGTAACATAGCCCATTCTCTGTTTAGATGGAGTTGAAGTAAGGTAGAGATGGCAATCTTCCCACTAAAAGTAACTTGTCTCTATGTAACTAGCAAATATAACTGGGGTTTAAAAACAGTTCTCAATTAAAAGCACTTTTTGAAAAATCGCATGTAGAATTAGTTTATCTAAAGACTATGAGGTGTTGTCTAACTTTTGCTGAGGTGGGAAAAGAACTAAAGAAACAATGAGAATTCAACATGGTAAAATAATCTTTGGGATTATTTCCCAAATAATAGAATGTGGGCTACTTTTCCCAAATTAGATCATCCTCCTCCATTTCAGTGATATCTTCAAATTCATTTAATCCAACACTTACCCAGACCCTTGTCACTGAGAGTTAATCTTATCAGAGCCTCTGCCTGATTAATCTCAACAGCAGGGAACTCACTACAGCTTCCCTACCCCATCCAAAAGTGGAGCATCCGATGAAGTTCAAATGCCATAAAAGAAGCAATTCCCGTAATACACATGGAAATTTTTTGAGCATTCCCAGACCCAAAAAAAACACCATACCAAATCACACCAAATAAATCATAAATCATACCAAATAACATAAAAACTAAAGCAGCACTAACATACAGTAAAAGCAGGAATGATATAAGTATACAACCTGCAAAAAGCAGAAAAAATGTTCACTGTAGTTTCACTCACCAGAATCAAGACGACAGCCAGCCCGTGGAAGGCAGAGAGGTGGTGATGGAGGTGTGTTAGTCTGAGTGGTCAGAGGTTGGGACGCGGGAGGAGCAGGAGGCCGGGTGCACAGGAGGGTGAGGACGACCCCCGCTAGGTTAACACCCCATCCGGTCTGAATCCACCAGGGCAGACAGAGCACGCCACCTTTCACCTCTGCCTGCCTCCCTGCACAAAAGTCAAGGTTCGTCATCTGCGGTGGCCAATGTGCTGGACGTGGAAGCTTTGGCTTCATGGCTGCACACATTTTTCTATAACACAATTCTTGTAGGTGCACAAAACATCCTGCCAACGTGCCCACACTTAGTGCATTTCAAAAGTAAAGCCTTGCTTGTCCACAATCCCTGCAGCAGCCCGTGGATGGTAGCTGAGGTCTCACGCCAGCGCCTTCTGGTCAGTTCTTGGGCAATCTCACTTCACGGCGGTTGGCATTTGCATTCAGTTTCCGCCACGTGCTGTCCCACAAAAGGGAACACGCTGAGAAGCTCTTTCGGGGTTTCTGTTTTTCTCAAGACACACCTTACTAACAGTACACAGAACAAACAGATAAAGCCCAGAGACTCGCACACAGCTCCCAGCATTGGCGCTCCAAGCTGAGAGCCTGATAGTGTCCTCCCGCGGAGGGACGGGCCTTGCGACGCCACACTCCCTGCGCAGGCGCAGCCTGCTGGGCCTCCCCTCGCTGCCGTAAACCCAAGCTGATCTCCCGGGTGACTTTCGGCTTTTGTCGTAAAATCAAACTCTAAGCAGGTGACTTCAATCAGTGAATACAGGCGCTCACGTAGGTCTCTCATCAAAGCAAAGTGGCTGATGCAGACTTTGGAAAAGTCGAGAAAAGCTCTACTTCCTAGGGCAGGCTATCCAATTTTAGGCTGGCTCTTATTAACGGTTCTTGTCTGCACATTAGACAAAAATGTGAAGCTGAAAGTTCTTATCCAAATGACCTCCTAAGTTATCTAGTCAGAGGGTTTTCAAGGTACTGTTTATGGCCACTGTAGAGTACATGGAAGTTACCAGGTTTTTCCACCCTCCCGCCATTAGCATCTATGATCCACACCTGTGGTCTTACACGTGTGCCTGATGGCGGCACCTGGATATGGCGTGGGTGTGCATGAGTGGGCGCACCTGAGCTGAGAGACTGACCATATAAGCAGGGCCATGTAAGAGTGACCTGATAAGCAAGGGAGTGAGGTGGCAGAAGACCATGCAGAAGTGCAGTAGAGACAAGCAAACAGACCACGGGAAAGCCCAGAAAGCATGAAGATTCGCTGGGGGTTGGTTAGGAGGCCTGCCAGCCTCCTGTCCTTCAGGCCTCCTGCCTGCCCTGCACCTGGTTATCGCACTAAAAATAGTGTAGAAAGATCATTAAAAGCTTGAAAAAGCCACCAAGAGCTCCAGGACTCCTCCTTTACCTGTCTGCCCGGATCATAGAAAACTTGCTCTGTGCCTTGCTGACACTACAGCCACACTTAAGATGTATCTCAAATGCATCAAGTTGAATTGTAAATAAATTAATAAACATCACATATTCTAAAAAAACAAGTATAAACTCCATCATCGTGGACTCATGGAGAATGACTAGCTTCCCTGAGATACTTCCCCATGACAGAGTGTGAAGGCAGAATATACCCAGCTGTTTCTGATTCAAAAGCCAGAATCCTTTTCTGAATAATATATTGCTCTCTAGTATGTCTGTGTACATAAAGGTGAGCAGAAGAACATAAAGAATCTGAAACCTATAGTGAAAATAGGAAAATGGTGAAAATAATTTTATTGCAGCCAGGTTAATTTACCTTTGGGCATCTTGCTATTGCTCTGAACTTTTAGTTTTCCTTTCTTCAAAATAAAGATTCCTGAATTTTCTCCAAGCTCTGTTCCAGTTCTGGAATTGTTTGTGATAATAAGGAAGGGTTTATTAATGAATGTTATCAACTATTGAGAATTTAAGTAAAAAATAAAATGTAAAACACCTGCATCCCTTAGAAAGACTGAATGAAAGCATAATGTGCATCATAAAGACAAAAACAGTTTAGGATCACATGCTTGACTTTTATTTTCTTTAATTTTTTTTTCTATACTAGTTACATTCAGACCAGGATAGAGGAGATGGATCACTTAAATATATCCTTTCAGGAGATGGAGCAGGAGATCTCTTCATTATCAATGAAAACACAGGGGACATACAGGCCACCAAGAGACTGGACAGGGAAGAAAAACCTGTTTACATCCTTCGAGCTCAAGCTATAAACAGAAGGACAGGGAGACCTGTGGAGCCTGAGTCTGAATTCATCATCAAGATTCATGACATCAATGACAATGAACCAATATTCACCAAGGAGGTTTACACTGCCACGGTTCCCGAAATGTCTGAAGTGGGTGAGTAAGAAGTGGTTTCACCACAGTTTCTCCTCTACTGCATCAACTTAAATGTCGTATGGCTGATATATACCAAATTGAATGGCTTTAGATGCAAAATTCCAAAATTATCATATTTCAAATAATCCATTTATGACCTTTTTGGAAGTGCACCCATGTCTCCTAATACTACTCAAGTCTTATTATTTCTAAGAAGGCAGCATTTCTTCTATTGATGAAGGTATAAAAAGTGGCAAGGGAGAGTGGGAAGGAGAAAGGAGACCATCTCAGCTTCGTCTTCTTCCACTAATTCCCACTCTGTTTCTCAAACTAAACTTTCCTCTTTCTCTTAGTCCACATCGGTGTTAGGCTCCAGGAAAGGATCTCCCAGTGGATTGAATTTACAGTCCAGACTCCTGAGTAACGATTTACATAACTGTATATTTAGGAAAGAGACTTAAAGAAAACTTTTTGTTTAATTCATAAAAAGTATGTAGATGATATGTAGGGGATAAGTCCTTTACTAACTGGTGGGAATTAAGGGCCTTTCATAACATTAATATGGCAAATTATATTTTGTGCACCACTCTGCTCCCAGTTTTAAAGGTAATGTGTGTGCATTTAATTTGTTTAGATTGAGAGAGGGCAAATAGAATTTCAATTAAGAAAACTCCTACTGTCATCAATCTAAGCCACATTAAAATGCATCCGTGACAAATCTGAAACTATGTCAAGGGTTATTTTTATTTTCAGTCTGTCAAATTGTAAAAGGGTTAAGGTACATAATATAACACTTTTCTATAATTCTGTCAGTCAAATTTCAGTTCACAGTACTAAGACTTGGAAAATACCTAATCCATAGAAATGACTGTGAAACATCTAAATTTTTCATGTGGGTAAGTTGTTCATGTCATTCCTCAAAGACACCTTGTTTTGTTAGAAAAATCACAAACCATCACCAAAGCAAAAAGGATGGCTGAGATTCTTTTAAAGGGAAATTTTACTAGGAAAAAAATTTTTTCTCCAGGTGTTAAAAGGCAGGAAGAATTAATGAAGAATTCTCTGTCATCAATAACACCCAGGACAGTAGGAGCCAGATGTGCAAATATCACTGCATAACACAGGAGGTGTCATTCACTTTAGAAGCCATTATAGAATTAAATATGTATTACAAATATGCGGGGATAGCTGGCAGTAACATGACTTGAGGAAGAGAAGGCCTTTTCTTTTTTTTTAATATATATTTTTATTGTTATTTATGTCTTTTACATTTTGTATTCCCCTTGGGTAGCTCACCACCAATTCACCCGTGATCCATCTCCATGGTCCCTTGTGTTCTTTTCTATTCCATTTTGTGCCCTTATCCTCCCCTCCCCCCGCCTCCCCACCCCCACCCGCTGAGTGTCTCTCTCCTATTTGGTTTCCTTATAGTCCTGTTATAAGTGAAACCATTGGATATTTTTCTTTTTCTTTCTGGCTTATTTCACTGAGTATGATCCCCTCTAATTCCATCCATGTCGCTGCAAATTGCATGTGTTTATCTTCTTTGAATGCTGAATAATATTCCATTGTGTATATGTACCACATCTTCTTGATTCAATCATCTATTTTTGGACATCCGGGTTGCTTCCATACCTTTGCTACTGTGAACAGTGGAGAAGACCTTTTCTAATTTGCACACAGACACAGTTATATTCAAATCATTATCATATATTAACATGTTACTATTATTATAACTAAAGACATCTTAAAGAAATTACATAAAGATAGTGCAGGACAATGGTAAGGTGGTATAAAGGGTGGTATAAGTGACAGTTGCTTTAAGTAACTATGGATTTAGGAAAGAGACTTAAAGAAAACTTCTTTAAAATTCATAAACAATATACAGATGATATCTAAGGGATCTATCCTTTACTGATTGGTTGACATAACATTAATATGTCAAATCAATATATTGTACACAATTCTACTACCAACTATGAAGATAATGTGTGTATCAAAAAGACCCAAATTTGAGACTTGGTGTCTCTGATCCTCTAGTTTCATAGCTATAAAAAATAAGTTATAGATGCAATGCCTAAGGGTTCACATGAGGATAAGAAAACAGTTGCACAGCCCTCAGTACAATATCTGGCAACTAATAGGTACACAAAACATTCAGATAATCACATTTTAAAAACATTCAAATGTCATATTGATGTCAAATAAGAATTTGGATGTTCGTTGACTTCTATTTGTGCTCATTCTAAAATCATAGGATGCCTCATTCTCCCCCACTCCCTTGACAGATTACAAGGATGGGTGCTTTGTCTCATGCATCAGCACACTACATCCAGAGCATCTAATTCTGACACAATACATTTGTCAATAAATGGAATTGGTTAGATAATTCAAAATAAGGTAAAAATTATATTATATAAATATAACTTCCCTGCCTTTTTCATGGACAGAACTCTGTAGTATGCTTATTGTTCATCTGATCTGAATATCAAATCAGTCATCAAATGATCTTAATCAGAGGGTCTAGCTTTTTGGAAGTCAAAGACCCCTAAGAAGCAAATAAAATCTATGGATCCTCTCTGGGGAAGCACAGATGTAGGACTGTTCATAAAAATTTGCATGGAATATTATGGAATTTAGAGACACTTTGAAAGTTATTAAAGTACTGTGATCCCTATGGTAAGAATGCTGATCTAAAATGTCAGAGTCTTCTTTGTGCATTTAATTATAATCATTGTTTGGAATTACAGATTCCAGATGTGAGTGCTGGAATTAACTCTTTATTCAATACAAAACTACCTTTTTTAAGGTTCCAGATCTTTCAACCTCTTATAATTATCAGATTTATTGTTTAGAATGCTTTCATCTGCAAGTAACAGAAAAGCCAATTCAAACCAGTACAAACAATAAAAGCATTCATCGGTCACGTTACACAGAGGTCTCTGGACATGGTTTGATTTGAGTTCAGCTATTTCTCTGTAATTTTCTATCCTATTCGGTGTTGCCCTCAGGCTAACATCTCCACAGTCACAGAACAGCTGCCACATTTGCAGGTTCCACATGAGCTCATTACAGACCAGGAGAAGAAGCTTCTCATATTCCGAGTTTCCAACAAAATCATGAGTGACCCCTGACTGGACAATCCCTGTGGACAAAGTAATGCAAGATGCCGAGTGACTCAGGCCCAGAGAGCTTGACAGAATCACCATAGCAAGGATTCAGTCAAATCTCATCTTTGCAGATGGGTTGAAATCAGCTCCACCCAGAGTCATAATCATTCCAGGCTTCTCTTTGACCCAAACCTTCCACTGTAAATGCTGGTCGCATTCCACAGCTGTTGGGATTCCCAGAATCCTACTCAAGTCCTCTGCTCCCCTGCTATGATAGTGTCCTCTTGAGGTGTGTGTGTCAAGGACGCATGATGACCTTCATTTCTTTTCAATTCATGTTTCTGTCTCTACAGGCACATTTGTTGTCCAAGTCACTGCCACTGATGCCGACGATCCCACGTATGGGAACAGCGCAAAAGTCGTCTATAGTATTCTGCAGGGGCAGCCCTACTTTTCAGTTGAATCAGAAACAGGTTAGGATTCCTCTGTGAGCTCCCTTTTTACAACCTGTAGTTTTAATCGCAGATGACTCAGCATGTTTTTTAATTAAAACAACAGCATGATGGAACTTTTACATTCATCTGCCAAACACCAGTGATATATTTGTAAACATGACATCCAGACCATTCAATTCAAGAAATCTGACAATGACTCTTTTGGCCATCGTGTTCGTATAGGACAGATTAAGAAAAATTGTACATTGTCTTATTTTCCCTTCCAGTTTGGGGTGAAGTTAAATGACCGACCCTTTCTGGGGGCCAGTCGGACTGTTTATGGGCTACTCTGACTTCTTTTTCCAGTTATTTGGTCGAATTACATCTCTCGACCCTGCTCTGAATGTAGATACAGCTACATGATTTATTTGGGCTAACAAAATGTGGTGTGGTGCTCATCACTTCTAAGCAGAACTCCCAGACCTGCTGCACGATCCCTCCGAGTTCCATTCCTCTTGCCACAGTGATCATGGATGGAAACCAAAGTTGAGATGAGTCTCCAACCTAGATGGCTAAGTCAAGCAGAGCTTCCTGCTGACTTGCTTAGCACGTGAAGTAAAAATAAACTTTAGTTGTGTTAAGCTGCTGAGATTTTGCATTGTTTGTTAACACATCATCGTCTAGCCTGTCCTAACTGATACAGCCTTAATAGGGAGTTGCCTTACTAGGGTCCTTTTCCCACATCTCTTTTTTCTGCACTTTCTCTACAAAGTTATATACTGCAAACTTATGAATTATGTTTTTAGAAAACATCATTTGGACTGTCAAGTAAACTGTACACATATTCTTGCTATCATAATAGGAGTTGAGTTCCTTTCATACAATTTTCAAGTATCCCATTACTATTGGTAGAAATCAAAACCTTTCCAGGTTGCTACATCCACTTGGTAATCGATGTGTTAAGGAGCAATGAACTTGGAAAGAATTCCAAGGAGAAAGAAAATGTTGAGTTGAAAAACAATGAGGATGAGAAATTAGAATTATCCAGCTTAAAGACAAAAGGCTAAGGTGATCTCCTTTATTTAAATAGAGAAGTGCTATTTGGAGAACAGAAAGCAGCTGCACTTTCACTGAAGTCAGGACTATAGGAATAAAATTGACCTGTTGTCTGAGGTATTCTTGTTAAAAATAAAAAAAAGATATTTTCAGCTTCATTAGCTGTTAAGCACTGGAATGTGCTACCAGAGAAAGCTATAAAGCCTCCTCCAGTGAATTCTGAAAGAATGTTGTTAATTTAAGCATAAACCCCGCACAGAGATTAAGTAAACTTTTAGAAGTTCTTTTAACTAATTATTTTATAACTACCTAACAGGAGAGATAATAACATTGGTCACTGTTGGGACCAGTTGAACGGATGTTCACATTAGCTTTAGAAAACTTAAATTCTCTAGGATCATACAAGATGATAATTACAAGACACTGATGCTCGGTTTTCTTAAGATCATAGTTTTGTGGTTTAGTAAATCCTCAGACTATTCATTATGTGGATATATATGATGAGTAATCCCCAATTCAGTAAAGTGAAGCTCAAGAGTCAGTTAAAGTATGTGACTTTTTTAGCAGTTTCCTCACAGACCATTTAAATGTCTTTTCTCAAACAGCTACCGTAGTACATATAACATTCTACCACATACCAAATTACATTTTGCTGTGTCATCCTGTAACACTATTTACATTACTTACAGTCTATACTACTGTAGGCTTTGACTTGTACTTATTTTCTATTCTCCTTATACTGTAGGTGCTTTATTTAAATGTACCTACCTCATGTGGTTGTAATTTCCTCACGTAGAATGGCTATATTTACTCATCTTTATGACATCTGCATAGCATTTTGCATATTGTGAGTCACGATCTATGTTTGTTTGCATAAACACATGGATGAGGCATTTTTCATATATCTCTCTCCACTTCTGAATTTCTTATCGTAGGTATCATCAAGACAGCTTTACTCAACATGGACCGAGAAAACAGGGAGCAGTACCAAGTGGTGATTCAAGCCAAGGACATGGGCGGCCAGATGGGGGGCTTATCTGGGACCACCACAGTGAACATCACACTTACTGATGTCAACGACAATCCTCCCCGCTTTCCCCAGAGTAGGAATATTTAATTGAATGAGGGAAGGGAGGGAAGGGGAGGGGAGGGGAGGGGAAGAGAGGGAGGGGAGGGAGGGGAAGGGAAGGGAAAGGAAGGGAAGGGAAGGATAATATTTTTCATGAATGTTATTATTATCAAAATTATTGAACTTGGTAAGAACCAGCATTTTATTAAAGATGAGATGACAGTGCTCGCAGGACATAAATGTGAACATGATGTTCCTGAGTTGGTAATTAGCTGAGCAATTTCTGATGTGGCTGTTATTAAGGCAAAGCCATTGTTTTCTTTTTCCTTATTAACGTCTACCACAGACATAAATTTGCTTGTGCAGGACATATGTATACAAGCATGCTGCTATTTGTTAGGGAAATGTGACTTTATGTTTTGTGAATTTAAGCAGGCATATAATCTCTTTAAATCCTCACAAAGCTTTGTAAGGGGAGGATTTATCCTTTTACTGTTTCTAAAAATACGACTATGGAAATAACTATGTATTTAATCCATTTGTAATCATAAATAGTTTTTTACAATTTGGTTAATTAAGATATTGAAAGCCATCCCCAAAATCATTAACTCTCATGATCAGATAGGAGGGGAAAAGCAAAAACAACATTCTCAAATGAATATTTTGTGCCAAGCCAGACCCTTTCACAGAGAGCACCTCAGATGGATACTGGGTTTTGATGTAATTTTTCTTCAAGAAACAAAGTTCCTTTCTGGCCATAATCTCCAAAAAAATTTCCTCAATTCTGTATTTCAGGAGAAAATAGTTGTCTATCATTAAATTAAAAAAAAAACTACTAATCAAATATTTTTCAAAAGCTTGTTAGCTAATACAGGGCTCTTTTATACACACAGTGCAACAGAAAATAGAATTATTTCCCTTATTTTTTTAAGTATTTGCTCACAGCTTAATGCAAAAACAGAGAGCTAACTGATTTCTGATTCTATGGGTAGAAGGAAGGTGTTATGGGCCCTAAAATTTCTCCCACAGAAGGCCGAGATGAAAATATCAGGAACACTAATGCAATGCCCCAAAACCTCCTTTTCAGAATGGGAATCTCCTGGGGAAGGACAGCAAAGTGATACTCTAGACCCTTGCTATCAAGGGGACCTTAGCAATCTGTCCTCCATGGCTAGCCTGTGATCATTATTCAATAATGTACCAAGGTGAGGGAGAAAAACAACTCTAGAGAACATCTTGCCTGTTACATCATTTTACCAAGGTGAGCCCAAGACCTAGGGGATTAATATTATTGAACTAGCATACTTTAGCAGTGTCAGAGTATCTCCAGAACAACTGCATGGATGATTAGCAAAACATATTGGATGACAGCAGAATAAGTTTAGTTTTTATTTGTTTATTTTCTTCATTCTAATTGCGTGCTGGTCTGGCATATCTAAATTCAAACTCACGTGTAGTCTTCTTAAAGCAAATTTGAAACATGAAGACATAAGAAAAGTATATATGTAGGAAATTCATTAATTAGTAATACAAACACAAGAAGAGGAGGAAATTATGCATAGAAAAAATACTGTAAAATGAAATTAAAAGAAAACTAAGAGCTTTATCTCTCGATGTATTTACTTATATCCCTAGCTGAAACTAGACCCTGTATGAGTGAAAAATATCTACTTGGAAATAGTCTCTACTGTTTCCAAAATATCTACTTGGAAAATTGCTGTAATTTGTTTTCATTTTCAGTTATTATTAGCAATGACAGAAAGAACTCTTTAAGATATCTGGTAATTGACTTAAAGTCACAGTTCAGGTTAAGTTCTTTTCTATTCTTTGTTAGATTACGTTAACAGGAAGCTTTGAAACCTCCCGTATCCTCCTCAGTCTTTCTCACAGTCACGCCATAAACTTTGAAGCCTATTTACAGGACAAGAAAAGTGTTCTCCATTTGCAAAGAGACAGGTCATGAAATAAAGAAACATTCTTAACAATCATAAAAGTAAAGACTTAAGGAGAATAGGGCACCATTCGTTATTTTAAGGACAGCACAAATCTACCTATGTGCATGGCAATGTCTCAAAGAACTGGTGGAAGATGGGTTCTGTTTTTCTTGTGATGGAGTATACTTAAAGTGGGATTTGTCTCTGCTGGTGATTAATAGGTACCTACCAATTCAAAACCCCTGAATCTTCTCCACCGGGCACACCCATTGGGAGGATCAAAGCCAGCGACGCAGATGTGGGAGAAAATGCTGAAATTGAGTACAGCATTACAGAGGGAGAGGGGCTGGACATGTTTGATGTCATTACAGACCAGGATACCCAAGAAGGAATTATAACTGTCAAAAAGGTAATGCCATTTGTGAACTACCATGCAAATGAACGCATACTCTTCTCTGGTTCCCAAGGGGCAATTACACCTCCTGTGAACATTCCTCTTGATTTTTTTTATACAAATTATTTTTTAAAACACCAAGCCTAATTACATTGAGATCTCTTTGGTTGGCTTTTAGGGGCCCAAAATAAATCTTATGCATTCATTAATTCTGTATTTTCAGTAAAGGTTTATTAAGAACCTCCTAAGTAAATAGAAAATATAATGCTTAATGCTATACAGAAGAGCACATAAAATAAATAATGTAAATGAACAATAAATACAAACAGTGCCAGATGCTATTCGACCTGGGGATACAATTGTGTATTCTACAGGATGACCTCTGCTTTGAAAAACTCCCAATGTGTTTAAAGGGGAAAGAGACAAGGAAGCCAATAAATAAATGTACCTAACAACAAATTCTGATACATGTTTTAAAGGGAAAGAATTATGCAAGCAGATGACTTGAACTAAAAAATGTAGGAAGACCACAAAAATAAATTCAATAATACAAATTTCCTGTGAGCTCTTTAGCTACCTTCTAGAATACAATAATAATGCTTTCTTGATATTCTGAATTCCTATTTTTCCCCTATGTGTTTTTTCATTATTTACTGCCCCCTCCCCAAATTATCTAGCACAACCACAGAGCAGTACCAACAGTGTGGCAAAAATTAAAAACCAAACGTTATGCTTCAAAGCTAAAAATAGTAACAACTCTGGTTGCATTTTTTAACGATCTCACTTTTACCATGTGTGTTGTAATATTGCCTTTGTCTTAGAGACACTGTTATATTGCTGATAAATATAAACATAAGGGACGTAAATAACAAGAAATATTTTTCCTATTAAGCCTTGGATCGCATGTCTTAATCTCTGGGAGCACAATAAAGCATGTTTAAGTGACATTCAGACCAGTGTTTTATATGATAACACAATTAGGAAGCCCATTACTGTGCATTAACCTTTTTAATTTTCTTGGTGCCTTATCAGATTCAAACTGAAATCTGGTCTAGCCGACTAAATCACATTCACTAACATCTTGATTAATTGTGCTTCTAGTGAGTCTTGTCATATTATCATCCAAAACTAAAAGTCAGCGATGAGCTTTTGGGTTCCATCTGGCTCCAGAAGCAGAGATACTTTTCCTAAAAAACCCTGATAAAGATGATCATTACTTTCTTTGGCAAGTCACTAGCCCAGAGCCGTTATCAGGTCATTTAGAATATTTTATCACCCCCCACAAAAAAATATAGTTTCTAAAGCTGTTTTATCTGAGTGAAGAAGGAACCATGATGCAAGTTGTGGTTCTCAATTCCCACTGAACAATGGCCTCACTACTGGGTTAAGGGAGGAGCTTTAAAAATACAGATTTCTACCGCCACCTCAAATATTTCGGTTTAATGGTCCAAGGGGGACCCAAATATGTGCAAATTTTAAACAGTTAGTGCTCAATTAAAACCAGATGTGACAAAAACTAGTAGAGAATGATTGGCTACATATTTGCCAGCTTACCTCTGGCATAGTCCCCTCTGGTCAAATACAAGGATTTATTATTAAGGGGTCTATAAAAGATCCTGACTTCCAGGTTCTCTTTCCTGCCCATTCAACCTTAGAATCCGTTCCCACTTTCAAGGCAGCAGCAGGCTTGATTTCAGCTCAAACCTTTGCCCAACCTCACATTATCAGCAATACGATCACATTCACTCATGGGGATTTACACTAAAAATGGTTCATATCTTGGCTTTTTATGCTTCAGCCGCTTTAAATTCATCGCTTCTTTCCCCCTCCCTTAAGCTCTTAGATTTTGAAAAGAAGAAAGTATACACCCTCAAAGTGGAGGCCTCCAATCCTCACATTGAACCCCGTTTTCTTTACCTGGGGCCGTTCAAAGACTCTGCCACAGTGAGAATCATGGTGGAAGATGTAGATGAGCCCCCCATCTTCAGCAAACTGGCCTACGTCCTACAAATAAGAGAAGACGCCCAGATAAACACGACCATAGGCTCCGTCTCAGCCCAAGATCCAGATGTCGCCAGGAATCCTGTCAAGTAAGCGCGCTCTGCCACATGTTTCTTTCCTAACTTTCAGTTTATACTCAGATCTCTGCCCACAAGTTAGAAAAGATTAATCCTTCCCCTCCCCCCACCATTAGAAAATTGTGTTTCTTGAAAAACTACTCTAAATAGCACATTTACTCTCCTTGTTCAATATCAGTATTAGTTTGGCAACAACATAAATCAAAAAAAAATACAAAATTGGGGAAAAAACATAAAGTGAGCTCTAAGGAATTGACATAGAAGTGGCATAAGGTAATGCAACTGAATGGCCTGGGATTTTTTTTTTCTTTTTTGGATGTAGATTTGTCAGAATGGTATGGAGAAAGCATTGTGATTTTTAACAAGGATGGGCTTGACAGCCTATTTTTTGAGGGTGAAAGAACCTATCATGTAACACTTATTAGAGAAAAAGTGTGTTCCATTGGAGGCATAATTTTTTTCTTTTGTAAATGTGGATAAAAACAGTTACTGTAGGTAGGTAGGTAGGTATGTAGGTAGGTACGTAGATAGTAAGGCAGGTAGGTAGATCAATCTGTGTAATCCTGGGGAAATTAGTAGAATGGAATCCAATTTATACCATGTAAGCAAGCTCTATTTTCCCTGTACTTTCCTTATAAATTAGGTTGCAAGAATGCCTCATTGCTCTTTGAGACCCTGGATACTTCAGTATTCTATAATCTTATCAGGAAAGCATTAGATTTAACCAATTTCAAGCTTTACCCATAGCTTAGTCAACTGTAGGAGAAAAGTGCTAAGCCAGAGAATATAATTGTGCAAATTATTCACCAGAAGGTTAGCAGATTGAGAAGCCAAAGAAACTCTTGCCACAAATATATATTGTCCCCAAATGTATTGTGATGAGGACACTTGCCATGTGCCATGAATGTTCTAGGCATTCGAGCTGCAACAGAGAACTACACCAAGTCCTGATCTCATGGAGTTTACATTCTAGTTGGGGAAGAGAGAGACAAGCAGAAAATGAATAATGTTAGGTAAAAATAAACTGTAAGCAGTAAAACAAAGGAGTATGGAAACAAATAGTATGGAAAGTATCCTTTATCTGAATTTCAGATAATGTCATCAGTGGCTTTGGTTGTTAGAAAATTATTTTAGTAAAGATTCGAATGAAACAAAGGGATGAACGATGCTGGTATCTGGGAAAAGAACATTCTAAAAAGGAGGGCATAGCAAGGGTAAGGTCTGATGCCAGAGTTTGCTTGGGGTGTGGAAGGAGTAGCAAGGGAACCCAGGCAGTGAGAAGAGCGTGTACTCAGCGGGGAGTGGCAAGGTAGGAGGCAACAGGGCGGCTCGGTGAGAGGCAAGCCCTATAGCCAAATGTAGGTGCTGGTAAAGACTGAATATTATTCTGATTGAAGTAAGAAACCACTGGAGAGTTGAAGAATCATTACCTAATCTGAAAGCACTTTTTAAAAGGATCACAAAGGTTGTACATGATGAATATTATTGCAGATATAAGAACCTGAGGTTCCAAGGCAGTTAGTTGTTAATGAACATCTACTGAGCCCTTTGTTCAAGTAGAACCCAAGGGCAAGCCCCACTTCTAAAACACAAAAAAGCCTGGCTCCCTCAAGAAATAATTTTAAATAATTAGAAAAACAGACTGTTGTGTTATCATCTACTTAGACTACATATAGACACCATGAATTGGACTATGCCAAGCCAATGTAAGCACACGTGGGCTGCATGGACCAAGTGTTCCCCCATGTGCGTTAATGTCATTGAGGAGGAAAATGAATGAGGGTCTTTGCTTCTATAGCACAAATAATTTTTTTTTTGTTTTTACAATGTCTCAGTATTTTTTATTGCTCTTGTTATTATAATACATGTATTTAGCATTTCTCTTTTTTTTGTTTTTGTAATGTAAATATTTTATTGTTATTTATATCTTTTACATTTTGTATTCCCCTTGGGTAACCCACCACTAATTCACCCGTGATCCATCTCTGTGGTCCCTTGTGTTCTTTTCTATTCCATTTTGTGCCCTTACCCTCCCCTCCCCTCCACCACCCTCCAAGTGTCTCTCTCCTATTTGGTTTCCATATAGTCCTGTTATAAGTGAAACCATTCGATATTTTTCTCTTTCTTTCTGGCTTATTTCACTGAGTATGATTCCCTCTAACTCCATCCATGTCACTGCAAATTGCATGCGTTCATCTTCTTTGAATGCTGAATAGTATTCCATTGTGTATATGTACCACATCTTCTTGATCCAATCATCTATTTTTGGACATCTGGGTTGCTACCATACCTTTGCTATGCACAAATAATTTTAACTAACATCACAATCTGACTTGGAGTTTGTTCTGAATATGTAAGGAAAATTATCTTGGCAAGTCAATGACAAGACCAACTTAAAAATAATAAGAAAATTTTAATCAAAAAAATGAAAGACCAATTTGAAAGTGTTAATGCTGAAAGTTTACAAATAAGAACTTTGATTACCTCTGTGATGAGTCAATATGTTTTTAATTGAAAGAGAATGTCTTCTGGGAATTTAGTATGAATTTTTATATCTATTTTATTTTTCATGCCAAGTGCCATTTTAACCCAATGCATTGTTTTATGTTTTAATAAAAGAAATAGCATGTCAGACTGGGTTGGCTGTCAGCTAATTTTGAAGTTTTTTTCCTGACAGCCTTCCATCAGTACACCTGATCTCACATCTAGACATAAGTCTGATAAATATGCTATCACCTATACATATTCCAGGGATTCCTTTCATAGGGTAAAATCAATTCTTATATTAGGAGAGAAGTTCCATACATAGTTTTTGGTTACTCAAGACATAAATGTTGAACTAGGTATGAGATAATACGTTAGGTGCACAATTAATGCTAAAGAATTCTCCCCTCAAACATTGATTTATCATCATGCAAGCACAAATCTTTAATTCTTTAATCACATAAATTATTTTTCTTCCAATAACATCTCACAAATGACCTTTAAATTTCCATAAGTCTTATAAAATATCACTATAAATACTTATTATGAAAAATGTACATGCAAATACACTTCCTTTTCTGACCCACAAATCTGATGCTACATTTGAAGACAATTTATTGAAGCAAAGAATACAATAAGGTTTTAGGGAAAAAGAGCTATCTGACAGAATGATCTGCTATAATCATAAAGGAATTGATTATCTTATTCCTTATCAATTGTGATTAAAATTAATATTAGATGGTAAATATCCTTGATATAAATTGAAAATACTTTGGAAATAAAAGCAGCAGAGAAATAAGCTTTATGTGCAGGCAACTTTCCAAAATAATGTAATCTCCCACTTCAAGAAAATACATATATAAAATGTTGGTATTTTCTAAATATTTACTTTCCTATCAAAATCAAAAGCTAACTTCAACTAAAAATTCCTCACCCCATGCCGTTATTTCCAGGCTTAATGAGAAGATGTGGTTACATATAAAACTTAAAACTGCAGCAGAAAGGAGAGAGGCAAAGACCGAGGAGAGATTGCTGCTGTATATAAGCTTTTAAAAATAATAAGCAACATGTCTTAAGCTTGATGTTTTTTATGAGGGAAAATATTTTGTATAATTATTATTAAATTTCTTACAAAGTCTATGAATGTTGATATTTTTGGTAATTAATCATGTGCTACAAATATTTATTCTCTAATAATGAAGAAAGGTGATTAAGCAAGTTTAATGCTGTTGCCTAAGTTCTTAATAAATGTTGATTCATGGCATAAGTGGCAAAAACAATAGCTACTTCATCTGTTTCAAACCTTTTGATAATAAAACATTAGGTTTATATAAATTGAAACTAAGATTCTAAACCAACTTGATATGTGTGTGTGTGTATCTCCTTTATGAGTTTCATCAATTCTCTTTAAAATGAGATTTAAATAGCCTATGATAATAGGATGTCTATTTTATTTAGATCCCTGAAATGATAAAAATAGATTGTATTAAGATAAAATATACTACTTATTGTAATTCACTTGTTATATTTTAAAACAAAATAATTGAAAAAGAATCTCAGACATGCACATTGCATGCCTATTTTTCTAAGAGTATTCACAAGAATTTCACATGTATATGACTAGTTAGGTAATTTACTTAAATTGTATTTCTACTCAGTTGAGTAGAAATATATAAATTTTGAGGATGCAGATGAAATGGGCAAATGTTTTATTCCTAATGACCTTAACATGTCAAATTTCTTCTGCATTTTCTCTTTATTGCTTCCCCATAAAACAGTGTATACATATTTTCCCCTTTACATAGCCATTCCAAAATTAGTAATAAATAAAGAAGACAACATTTCTCAAAATCTACTAGCTGTCTTTCAATTTTAGTTTGAAGACCCTAACCTATTTTGGTTTCCAAGGTGCCTCTCAGTTTTCTTTGAATTCTCCAAATTCTCCTTTTCAAATACTTGTGAAGGTCCTCCTCTGCTCTAGGCACTAACTGTTCTGGCCCCTGCACATCACCACTCTCCTTCTAGTCTTCAAGTGATTCTGTTCAGACAGTTTTTCTCCCTTACTCGCACATTCTCTTCACAGACACTTGAGTGGAAAATCTAGATTGTCGGTTCAGATCTTTACCTTGATCTTCACACTAGATTCTACTTCCTATACTTCATCAAGCACCAGTCTCAACATATCAATAGGGAAACTTAGGGTCTTCCCCAAATCCTGTTCTTTCCTCCTTTTCTATCCATTTGTGACTTTGCCATCCAGGGACTTTCCTCATTCAACCCACTGTGAGCTTTCTAAACCATAATCACATGGTAACACTACATAAGGCATCAGTAGATTCACATCACGCTTAGAATACACCCTAGCTCCTTACCAGGACCAGCCCGCCCTTGGGTTTCTCCCCCAGGTCATCTCTCTCCCTCTCCCGCCTCACTAACTTCATACACACTAGTCATCTTTGTCTTCTTTCACCATAACAATTTAAAAACTAAAACGGGTAGTAGACAAATAGTGAGCCCTACTTAAATGCACAAACACACACACACACAGTGCTAAGGCTCTAAAAAGTTGAGTTAAAATGTAACAATTACTATATAAATTTGATCCAAATTACATTGAAAGAAGAAACTTTGTTGTTGATACTCAACACCACACAATTTGTCTACTGGGTTTATCATTAAGACCATGGATGTATAGAGCTGTTTTCTCGAAGTTACTTTATCTAGTGTTAAGTTAGAGATATTCAAATACATGCTACAGGTAGAACAAAATTCACATCACAGATACCCAGAAATAGTGTCAGGATGTGACAATAGCAAATAAAAGGAAACCTTTCTAAATTCTACTCTGCATTTTCAGGTATTCTGTCGATCGACATACAGATATGGACAGAATATTCAACATTGATTCTGGAAATGGTTCCATTTTTACATCAAAACTTCTTGACCGAGAAACCTTGCTGTGGCACAACATTACAGTGATAGCAACAGAGATCAGTAAGTCCAACCTCATGTCACTGAGGTCCCCAACTGGGAGAGAGACCCCAGTGAGGGCTGGTGAAGCAGAGCTGAAACTCATCGTGTATTGATGGTGCACTGGACACATATTAGGGCAGAAGGCCCCATAATGATTTGCAGTAATGTGTCTTCCACAGGTATTGGTTCAGTCACAAATGCAGAGGCATATTCATAAATGTGGAAGTTCTACTGCTGGGAACAATAAAATGGGACTCCATCTCCCAACTAAGGTTGGATTGGTACTTGGATCTGATTCCAAAATGTTTAAAAATCAGGACATTACAGAAGCAGCTGGAGAAGAAAACATTGTTTAGAAATCTTTTGTATATTCATCCTCTCGCTTTCTATAGAATTTCTATTTCAAAAGCATTACAGAATGAAGAGAATTTTAATTTTTTACAGAAAAAGAAACTTTACAGAAAACTTTTTAGAGAAAATTCTGTAAAAAAAAAAAAACTTTTTTAACTTTAGAATTTTAACTTTTCCACAGTACATACCACCAAGTACAAATAAAATATTTTAAATGAATTTTATTGAGTCCTCGTGAAATTCAAGGCAAAGAAGAAAACTGTCCCGAGAGTAGTTAAAATATGACTATATGCAGAAGTTGCAGATATAAGCACAGTGTATAAACTTAAGTGCATAAAAATAAAAGAATTTTAAAATAATTTTTAAATGTTTTAAAATTGGCTTCTAAAGTATACCTCATTTTTAAATTTTTTGCTTTTGGGTTTCAGAAGTTCCAACATGTTTAGCTGGTTCTCTAATGTGAAATGCTGCATATCAAATGATCTATTGCAGTAGCATTCTTTGTTATCATAATTCACAAGGTCAGAAGTGGCTGAAAGACAGTGAGGAGAATAATCAATAATCAATATTGACAAAAAATGCAGATTGTTTTCTGATAAGAACTTGTTACAAAGTACAAGGTAGAAATTTGCTCTCTGTATTTATGTGGAATAACTAGTGTAGATACTTGACGCTTTAAAATTACAAAATTATTTCCCACTGAAAAAGGCCACTTTCATAACATCCTGAAGTTTTACATTTCACTGCAGTACTCATTTCATACGTATTTTAAGCTTTGTGCCTAAAAATTCCTGTTCTTAAGATTTAATGTTTCTGTTATGTGTTTGAAAGAGATAGTGATAATGACCTTTAAAAAAAACTTCATCTCCAGTAGTGATAACATTGGAAAAATAATGTAAGCAAAATCTTAGATGGAAAGGAGCTTAAGAACTTTATTGTCCAAACTTCTTAATGACCTTTTTTGTAACAGAAGCCAGAGTTACATAAAACCAACTCACTTCCACTTCAGGATCTTTGCACTTGCCAGCGACTATACCTGGAGAGCCAGAGATACCCATATAACTCAGTCCTTCTCTTTGTTCATGTGCAAATGGCATTTCATCAGAGAAGCCTTCTCCGCTCACCC
Source organism: Scalopus aquaticus (assembly GCA_004024925.1). Taxonomy (NCBI): domain Eukaryota; kingdom Metazoa; phylum Chordata; class Mammalia; order Eulipotyphla; family Talpidae; genus Scalopus; species Scalopus aquaticus. The sequence goes on from PVIJ01000412.1 coordinate 276,358, forward strand.
ATTCAAAATACCAGTTCCGCACTTTTCCATCCTTTACCATGGTTAATTTCTCCTAGGTCCTGACATATCATTGTGTTTATAGTGTGCTGCCCTCATTAGAATAATACTCCAGGAGGCAAGATCTTTGCTATGTTCCCATGTGTCCCTATACCCAAATAGGACTGATGCTTATTAGATATTAGATTTTCAGTAACTATTTATGAAGAGAATAGAAAAATAGACATATGAATGAAGTTAGTGAAGAGTGCTAAGGGGAGAGATCCTAGTCCTGATTCTTAGACCAGGTATCTATCTTCCTTGCTACCTAGGAGATCATCGCAGAAGACAACCGAAATATTTTATTTATCTTAGGTGTTCAAACATTGATTCTGCGCTATCATTGTCCTAGATGAACAGCTGGGCTTTGGAGCCACAGACCCAAGTTTGAACCTAGCTACCACTCTTCACTATCTCTGTGAATAGTCAAATTACCTAACTTCTCTGTGCCTCGGTTTTCTCATCTAAAAATGGGGATAATAATTTTATCTATCTTAAAAGTTTATAAGGAAGAAGTAAGACAATATAGCAAAATGCTTAGCACAATGCCTAGTTTTAAATAAAAAGTACTTGGACCAATAACCAATAACTAAGACCAATAACCATCAACCATCACCTCATGCCCTTTTTCCTTTTCCACATTTTTCCATTGGCCTGCTTCCTTGTCTTCTATTAATATCTACTTCCAAAATGTCTTTTCGGGATATCTTTTCTTTATTTTGTGTTACTCTGGGGTTTATTATACAATTGCATTATATCAACACAAATAGCTTTGTTTCCATCAGGTATATCGGAGTCCAGAAGTACCAAAGAAACTAATTCTACTTTTTCTGACTACATCAGTACATAATACACTGTGGTACTCAGAAGCCTCGGGGAATCTGTTATGAACGAGAAGGAAGGACTGAGTGACTATCAACTAAAGGGATCAGTGATCAAAACATATAAAAGTCTTCCTTTCCTTTTGGCATTTTGCAGACAATCCAAAGCAAAGCAGCCGGGTACCCCTATATATCAAAGTTCTAGATGTCAATGACAATGCCCCAGAATTTGCTGAATTCTATGAAACCTTTGTCTGTGAAAAGGCAAAAGCAGATCAGGTAAGTCTCATAAGAAAGTAAATTAATTTAGTCAGATTAATTTAGATCTTTTAGTAATTCACATGAGACACAGAGCTGAGGGCTAGTTTTGAATTATCTATGAAGTGAATGCTAACAAATTAATACAATAAACAAGAACCAAGATGAATGTTTAACTTGGATAAGAGAACAAACAGTTTTTAAGAATTGGAAGTTCATCAGTCTCAAAGACAGATGCTGACTCGAAATCAGTCTTAAGTTTTCATTAAAATAGATTAGTACAACTTTATTGAAAAAAATCTTTATTGGTGAGCAGATAGTTCAAATTACCATATACACTGGGAAGTAATAACTAGAAACATATTTACAGTATGCCATACTTCATAGTTTCACTCATTTAAATTGTCCATCTCTACAAATAATACAAATTTAGGAATGCTTTACTTTTTGACACATTTGTCTCCACCTGAAATAGGTCTTTTCTGCCAGTGATATAAAACTACAGTCAAAAAAATGTTCAAGTGGGAAACTAATATTATGTGTTTTGTATATAAATTTTCTTTTTGACTTTTTTTGCAAGTTGATGGCATATGTAGATGCCAAGGTGGCTTTTCTTTTTCATTTTTTAAATTTTTATTTATATCTTTTACATTATTGTGTATTCCCCACAGATTACCCACCACCGATTCACCCGTGAACCATCACCATAGTCCCCTGTGCTCTTTTCTCCCCCATTTTGAGCCCTTTCCCTCCGCCCTCCCTTGCTGAATGTCTCTTTCTTATTTGATTCTCCCATGTTCCTGTTATAAGTGAAACCAGTCGATATTTTTCTTTCTTTCTGGCTTATTTCACTGAGCATGATCCCTTCTAGCTCCATCCATGTTGCTGCGAATTGCATGTGTTTATCTTTTTTGAATGCTGAATCGTATTCCACTGTGTATATGTACCTCATCTTCTTGATCCAATCGTCTATTTTTGGGCATCTGGGTTGTTTCCATACAAGATGGCTTTTCTAAAGAAGCTGGACACTCCAGAGTGACTCATTTTCTTAAGCTGCAATGTTGCCATAAACCATTGTGCTGTTTTGTATGAGGCACTCTAGAACAATGATTCTCAACCCAGATGACTCTGACCCCAGAGGGCTTGTGGCATGTTGGGGGATATTTTGGATTGTCACAGGGAGCAGGGGGCCACTGAGGTCTACTGAGAAGAGCCATCTAACAGTGCACAGAACCAGCTCACAACAAAGGACTGTCCCTTCTTCTGTGGTTTTCCAACCCCCCAGTTCCTTGCAGAGTAGATTCATTGCCAATTTTCTACCAGCTACCATTTTTTTAATAAAAATTAGAAAATATGTAGTCAAGGGGCCTCCCTGGTGGCGCGGCTATTAGGCGCTGCGCTGTGAAGCTGTCGGCAGTGTCGACATGAGTTCGACGCCCGGCTGGGGAGATTCCCACATGGCGCCGCAGACCTCTCCTGCCTCGCCCGCTGCTCCCCTCAGCAATGTGTTTCCATGGATCTGCCTGTTCTGCTCCCCACTCTGTCTCTGGTGAACCCCTTGCCGCCCTGTGCCTCTGACCTGTACCCCAGCTTGTATTCATAAATAAACCTTTAAAAAAAAAAAAGAATTTACTGCAAAGGTGTCATAAACATTTTAATTTAACAGAACTATATGTTTTGATTTTAGCTGATTCAGACCCTACGAGCTGTGGACAAGGACGACCCTTACAGTGGGCACCAATTCTCATTCTCTTTGGCCCCTGAAGCAGCCAGTGGTTCAAACTTCACCATTCAAGACAACAAAGGTAACTGAGCCCAAGTTCCCTCTCTGTCAAGATGTTCTCATCTGTGTCTGTATCATCCCCTTCCCAATGGATCCAATACGCAACATGGCGCTCACACACGTTCACTTTGCTCTCTGGTTCCAGACAATACCGCAGGAATCTTAACTCGGAAAAATGGCTACAACAGACATGAGATGAGCACCTACCTCCTGCCAGTGGTCATTTCAGACAACGACTACCCGGTCCAAAGCAGCACGGGGACAGTGACCGTCCGAGTGTGCGCATGTGACCGCCACGGGAACATGCAGTCCTGCCACGCGGAGGCGCTCGTCCACCCCACGGGACTGAGCACGGGGGCGCTGATCGCCATCCTCCTGTGCATCGTGACCCTACTAGGTAAACTGCTTCTCCTGCACCCTAGCTCCCCGTGCTGAGGGGCACACACTGTCACAGTGACACTCTAGGTTTAGCCGCCTCCCCCATTAAGGCAGACAGCCTGATCTAGGTGAGTAGAGTTATGGTGAGCTGAGACTCTGTGTTGTTGACCATGAACTAGTTTTTGCTTGAAAAGAGCTTTGGAAAATGAACATATGTGAAACTTGACCATATCTTTGCCTCCTTGGGGAATTATCCACCCAATGAATCTCTTGTCTGTTAGACTGGGAATGAAACTCGGGGGAATTTGAGAGTAATATAAATATGCCCTTTTCATTTCATTTGTTGTTTAATATTTAACCTGGCAAACTCTGCTAAATTTTAAAGAGCAAAAGTTGTCCAGCATGGAGCATATGATGAAGGCCCTTTCTATGAAGGCAAAGCTTAAAGATCAGTAGGAAAGTAGAAAGAGGAACTGATGACTTTTTCTCACAGGGGAAAATAAAAAAGCTCACACAGGAAAATAAAAAAGCTATAAAATTTTCTTTAATCCCAAACACTTATTTTGGTCTACCCATTTAAATTAACACCTGCTTAACATTGCTCTCTGATTGCCACAGTCATAGGGTCTATTATTGCTCAGACTCTCAATAATAAATAGCTTCAGTGACTGGGAAATAGATCTGAGATCTAAAAGAAATGAATGCAGTAAAAGTGGAAATCAAGGTGGGACAATGATTCAAATGAAAATGTTTATCCCCAACCAATTAGGCACATGAGTTGACCTCAAATCCTCGACAAGTCCTGACTACTACAAACTAAGGAATCAAATGTTAGCTAATGTAGCTCCTCCAAAAATAAAAGAGTTACAGAGATAGCCTGTAAAATAATGGGGTGGGGGAAAGGAAGGAGTTAACCTGTATTTCTGGAGAAGGGAGGGGTGTTATTTGACAATGATAACAATATAGTGACTTTGAGAAGAGTAAAGATCTCCATTTCTCCAAGAAGAGAATGCCTAGGGATCCCTGCCCAAGGGCTTCACATTTCAGATCAACTTTGCTAATTATAACAGAAACCTTGAAACTCAGCTACAGAACTGTGATTCTCTTTGTCGACTAAGATTTGGAGAAAGTATTTTAAGATTTGAGGATAAATAAAAACTGACAGCGTGCAAAGACAAATCAGTGTTTCTAACAGTATGAGTCTGTAAAAATTGTTTTGGAAGAAGAGGATATGAATATTCTTTTTAATCAGAAAGATTATTTTTAGAAGGGCTGGCTGGACAGGGCACAGTCCGGTAGGATTCCACGAACTCTTCTGTGGTCTATGGAGGCAGAGACGCCCCCATTCACCCCGCAGAGGTAATTCTTCCTTTCCCTCACCATCTACCCATGTTCTCCTCCTCCTTTTCTTCCTTCTGAACAGCTCCCTTTATTTTTCCTTACCATGTCCCTCTTCCAGTGAATTCATTGTGTGGACATCACTCCTCATTTGTTTCAGTGCCTCCCAATCTTGTCTAGTCTCTTCAGAATTCTCTACCTAATAAAAAAAGGGGAGGGTGGGGTTTAATCTTTACTAGGCTCACGTCATGGGCTACACACAGGGCAAGATGCTTTACAAATGTCTTTCTCACGTAATCCTCAGAACCACCTGGTATGTCTTTATCTGCATCTTAAATATGAAACTGAGACTCCAAGATGTGAAGTCATGAAGCCAAGTCACAGAGTCGATAGGTGGTAGAACTAAGTTCTAAACCCAGGTCTTCTTCCCCCACTTCCACACTCCCCACCCACCCAGCCTTGGTGCTTCTACATGGTACTCTATTCTTTTGTGAAAAGACTGAAAGAGCCTGTACTGAAAATGAGACAATTGAAGACAATGGAAGTAAACCTGAGACTTTGTAAGAGAAAGGAAGTCACATCGTAGAGGAGGAAATAAAGGGAGATGGTGGCTCTGGTGGGGGGGGGGGTCAGGGTGATACATACACATCTCAGGAGGTGAGCTTATTCCCCTGAATCCTACACAGTGCTGGAAACCAATGTTGCTTCAAAATTTAAAAAATCAATTAATACAAAGGAACCAGTGACCAAAAAAATCGATTTCGTGGCATGTTAATTTATTTACAAAAAAAAAAAAACAAAACAAAAACAAAAAACCCTCATTTCATGTCTCTACGGTGCACCAGAGTTTGCAAAACTTTCACATATTAGCACAACAGCAGGCACTGTGTTATTACTTCTCTTTTGCAGAGACTGAAAGAGAATTGGGAAGGTAAAATCATTTCATTGAACCCAGGTAGGGAGATCTCAAATGCTTGCAACCTAGTTTTATGATGGGATTTGAGCACAAATTTGTCCAAACCCCCATCATTCCACCTCCCAAAAACCTCAGTGCTGTGCTCTGGTCCCAGGGAGGTGGGAAAAGCGGAGGCTGTTACTAGGGAGGGCGCCCCATCAATGCATAGCTTTCTTATAATGTTCTTGTCCCATGTTTATATGTTTATAAAGTTAGCTTTGAGAAAAATCCTCCCGTCTAGACTGTATCCCCTTCTACGCTATTAAGAAATTCTGTTCAGATGTACATGGGCTAATAAAAAAAGAGACAGGCAGTTGTAGCTGTGGGAGAATCAGGCAGTGAATGAAGGCCTCCCAATTACTGAACAATGTGTCCTTTCTCTTCTACACATTGCACTTTCAAGACTAAATAGGACTGAAATAAAGGTATAGGTAACTTAAACTGGGAGGAATTAGCGAGTAATAAATGCCTGCTGGCTTGCCTTAAATGATGGAATAAACCCCTGTACTTCAGATTTCAATTCTTTTACAGATAGTGGCTTGAATCTATTTCTAATTCCCAAAAGCTGTCCCTACTTACAACCCTCTGTTATGCAAATGCGTGTCATGAGTCACACTGCAACCAGCACAAAAGGTAGATTATGAGTATCCTTCTGCCCAAAGTCCTGCAATTTCCACGCACCCGCAACCCAGGGTAGGTGAAGATGTACAGAAGCATCTGTGCCCAGATGACTTGCCCCTTCCCTTCGCCTCTCTTCCCAGGCTCCTCTAGAAATCCCAGCTGGTCCTCAAATGCTCTGGGCACCCCATCACCCCCAAGTCTTTCCTCCAGCTTTTCCCTCTTTGCCAGGTAGCTTCTTGGGTAACTCCTCATGTCTTTGCTCAAATGCTACGTCCTCCATGATGCAATCTCCCACTCCAAAACATACACAGATCCTCGAATACACACAGCAGTACTCTCCATCCCCCTTACTCTACTTTTTCCTGTTCACGTCAAATTTGCCACCTTCTAATAATTTCCTTCTTTATTATACACATTGTTTCTTCTCTGTCTCCACCCTCTACCACCACTGCCACCAACTATGCCACCTTATTAGGACAAGGCTCGTGGCCATCTTGTTTGTTTTTTATCAATAGCGCTTAGATTATACCTTCCACAGAACAGGTACTACAAACACAACTACTGAATGAATGAATAAATAAATCCCTGAAAAAACAGGCCAAAAGAGGCAACAATTATTCTGCAGTAAGACAACATGTATAATTTCACAATCACATATGTGAAAATGGCAGAGTTGCATTTCCATTAGAAATAGTTATAATCCAAGCATGCATCAAAGCATGGTAATGAGGGCTTTCTAGTCTGACTGACTTGGATTTTAACCCCTTCTTTATGTGACATCTCTAAACCTTTTTTCTTCTGTAAAATGGGGTTATAATGATTATGCCAATGCTGTAGGACTATTATGATAATTAAATGAGCATCAGTATGTAAAGCATTTACTATCGTAGCTGGCACATAACACTCTCTCAACAGATAACCAATTATTATTAATACTAATAACATCTGAAATTTTAATATATAGTCATATGAGTATGCATATATTTATCATTGTATAGCTAAATATACTTATCCAATAAAACCCATTATTGTGAAATTCTAATGGGGAAAATTCAACTTTCATTGCTCAGAAAAATAAGACCACATTATGGAGGACAGAATAAAGAGCTATTACTGGTACTTTCTTTAATAACCTCCCCAGACAAACCCAGTGTAACAACGATAACTGTTTTCTCTCTAAGCTGTGCCCATGTTTTTATTTTCCACCCACATGTCCATCTGGAGATGTGTCTCTACAGGTAACCAGCTGTGTTCTACCCAATCAATTGCAAAGAAACATCAGGAGCTAGTTGACTATAATTCTCAGTGTGTCCCTAATTTAAGTTAGGAGGGAACAATCAGAAGAACAAACATTCTTGGTAACGAACTCATAGAACATGAACCTTTGCAAAGAGCTTCCTCTTTTTTTTTTTAACGTTCCCTCTTAGAGGTATTTATTTTGTTGAACTCAAACAGAAATAATTATGATACATGTCCCTTCAAATTGGCTGATGTTGAGGTTCAGAACGGCTTTCTAAATGGTATCTGGGTCTCTCTAGGTATTACCTCCAATACTCTTTCCTTATCTGTAGCCAAGGTATGGTAACATTCATCTCTACTTTGGGTTTCAAACTAAATTTACACTTTTCTCAGAGAAAAAAGAAGGCATAGTGCAAAAGTTATTTTAAATGTGGAGTTATGCAAACCCTTCACCACATCCCCGAAGGTGCCAGTCTTGTGCTTATAAGTTGTTTCCGAGCATTTTAGGTGTTCAGCATAATTTGCACCCTTATGGCAGTATCTCACTGTGGTTCAACTTTTTTTATTATCATTTTATTTTTTCCTTACCTTGAAACTAGTTTGCCATTTCAAAGCTAAAAAGAACTACTGACAAGATAAGACAGCCTTTTATCCTCCACTGATATTGTAACCTTCTTTCAAACGTTCACTCATGGGGGGTGGGGGGTCTTCAATTGCTCATGCATGTAGGCAAGTGGGTTCAGAAAGAAAGAAAAGTTGAGTCTGCAGTTTCCAGAGAACTTTTAAAAACTTCACCTTGGAGCATTAGTGTTTCTTCCTGACGCTAATTGGGCAGCAAATTAACTTTCCCTTCCCTTTTCTGTTTTGTTTCTGCTTCCAGTGACAGTGGTGTTGTTTGCAGCTCTGAGGAGGCAGCGAAAAAAAGAACCTTTGATCATTTCCAAAGAGGATATTAGAGACAACATTGTCAGTTACAACGACGAAGGGGGTGGAGAGGAGGACACCCAGGCCTTTGATATCGGCACCTTGAGGAATCCCGAAGCCATAGAGGACAACAAATTACGCAGGGACATTGTGCCCGAAGCCCTTTTTCTACCCCGACGGACTCCTGCAGCCCGTGATAACACCGACGTCCGAGATTTCATCACCCAAAGGTTAAAGGAAAATGACACGGACCCCACTGCCCCACCCTACGACTCCTTGGCCACCTACGCCTATGAGGGCACCGGTTCTGTGGCCGATTCCCTGAGCTCGCTGGAGTCGGTGACCACGGATGGAGACCAAGACTATGATTACCTTAGTGACTGGGGCCCTCGCTTCAAAAAGCTGGCAGATATGTACGGAGGGGTGGACAGTGACAAGGACTCCTAATATGTTGCCTTTTTCATTTTCCAGTACGGCACTGAAATATGTGAAGTGGCTATTTCCTTCTATTTATCCACTCCGTGAAGGGTTCTCTGTTCTGCCCGTTCAAAAGTCAATGGCTGCAGCCCACGTGGATCCAATGTTAGAGACTTTTTTTCTAGTACACTTTTATGAGCTCCCAAGAGGCAAATGTTTATTTTTTAGTGCATCCAGTTAACTATGTCAGTCCAATAGGCACCTGTGCTGGAGAAGGGCGGGAGACACACTTCCCCTGGTTGTCTGAGGACAAGTTTGGAACACGCTCAGTTCCCCCAGACTTGTCTTTTTACTACACCCCATTGGTGCAGGTCAACTACTGCCCTGTCCATCCATTTCACATGCCAATGGCAGGAGGGACTGTGCTTTAATGATAAAAACATCATTTTAGTAAAAGAGATGAGGGAGGAGCAACTGTGAAGCTGCTCCCGGCATATCAGCTCACAAGGAGATAATGAACTACACATGGGTGTGTATTTCTGCCTGGAAGAATTTAAAATGATATTTGCCCATCCTGTTTGTTCTTCAAGAACTTTTTCTAGCACCAAGTCCTCAGAACATCAAATCCACCAATGGTCCTCTTTAGGAACTGAGGCAAATTAAATGGAAACATTCAAAAACAACAACCAAAACAAAAAACTTAGTAAGACCTCATTCCTTGGCACTAATTCAAAGCTTGTTACACAGTAGACATGTGAAAGTTTGCCCTTGTACCATATAAAGGGGAAGGGAAAATAGTTAATAGCATTGACAAAGGATATATTTAGCATATGTTAAAGTTTGGGCCACCAAATGTACTGTGGATCACTTGAAATTTCAACCATCTGTAGACTAATTGCAAATAAGTCTAACTGCTTAAAAGTTCTGGAAGCAACTTTTCTGAGACAAATTTTAACTCTTTGTGGTTGTTGTCAGTATTATTCTAATATACTTGAACGTAGCAATATAAAGTACAATTCATATTCTTCAGAAACTTCCTACGCAATTAAGTTGCATAGTAAAAGTACATTAAATAAAACTCAAATCCTGTTCTCAGAAATTACTAGGGAGGTTTAAGAGTCAGCCACTTAAATCTGATTCCCTGTCCTTCACATCCAAAAACATCTATTTATATACTGTGATCGACATGGATGAACATTGAGATCATGATGAAAACCTATATATTACATGTTTGGGAGATGGTTACATAGGAAAAATTTGGATTCCCTTCAACCAGAGTGTGTAAGATTGTAATTAAAATGATAGCTGACTTTCAAAAGCATTAACATTTTTCACTGTTTTTAAGTTTGTTTCCATGGCAACCCCGCCATCCTTATCTTTGAACTAATGAGAAAGGTCTCAAACTACGACAGAAAAGTAATATACAATCCATCCAATTTATTATTTCTCTAATTATGTAATTAGCATCACAGTTATTATCCAGAGGACCCAACTGAACTGAACTAATCCTTTTGGCATGTTCTAATCTTTTATTTCCTATGGCTATTCTAATGGTTCTTATCATTAGAATCTTAAGTTGTTCAGTCATCAGAAATTTCCAAAGTACTGTAATGAAACATCCTTGTTTTGAAAACTTTAAAAAAAAAAGCAGGCTCTGTATATATATAATATGTACTTAAGAATATGCTGACTTCAGTGATTAGTCTTAGGGATTTATTTTCAATTACTGTTCATTTTCTACAGATAATCTTAGCATCATATCCATTTGGAGATATTGTCCTATCAGCACATATTTTTCTATTTGAAAACATACTGTTTTTTATTTAAGTATTAGGTAGGTGTCTTACCCAAGAAGTAAAGACAGTACCTTTAAAATAAGAGGACAATCTTTTGGGTTACCCAATTAGAGTAAAAAAATTTTGCAGTCATATTAGTCCATGTGTTTCCTGAATTGCTTCCTATTTTGTAATGAACTTCCCTGTATACTAAAAAGTAGTTCATGCTTGGACTATTTCCTGCTTTTAGGGTTTTATTTTGCTAGTTTTTCACACACATACACAGCACACACACACAGAGGAATGCAAACAAAACAGCAGAAGAGGGTTTCACTGTAATGAACTCGATAGGTATCATAGTCACGGGTAAGTATTGAGAAAAGATAGCTTAGTTAATAAGAACTAGTTCTTTATAGCAATAGAACAGCACCTTAACCACGATTTACTGTAAAATTTAAGAGCTCTCTCCTTAGGTTTCATGTCATATAACAAATTAGATCAAGGAAGATTGTTCTGTAAAAAGAAAGGTATCATCAGAAGTCTTCCTTTTGAACTTCGGGTATTAATTGGCATGTTTGAGGGTTGACACTAGCAACTTCCAAAGTTTAAGGGTAAGGTTTATTCTCTCCTCCTTGTAAAAGTGAATATTTGAATGGAATATTCTGTAGTGGAATATTCTATAGTGGAATATTGAGATGTAATTGGCAGGCTATTTTTACCCACCTGAAGGTGATATAGATACAGCATACTAATAACAGGTTAATGTAACTAAATATTGAAATAACTTTAATCTCTTGCCACAAAACCTGATGATGAAGTGAATCTCTAATAAATTGGATCATTTGATACTGGAGTTAAATATTCATAATAGGTTTCTGTATCAAAGTGGAGTAATATTTTCCTATAATTAAGACTCCTTGACATCGTGGAAACAGTAAAAGCTACAGCTCCACCATTCTGCCCAGATCTCACACTTCCCCACCGAGCTCTCAGGTCAAAAATGTAAAGGATTACTGGTGAAAAAAAGGAGTTTTCAGCTCAGTTTTCACATTGTCTCTGTCCTGATATTATTACTAGTGATGAGAAAGATGGACAGAAGGTGAGAAGATGTAAATTTAATATTTGCTTCAATCTAAGAAATGAAAATTCATTAAATATAAGCAGATTTCCTTTGTGGGTTGCTTCAAGGACTTTTAGGCCTTTCTGACATTTAAACCCTCTAATTAAAGGGGAGAATTTCTCTAAACTACTAAGTTGTTCCCTAGAATAAGCTGAAATGTTAAAAACATTAAGCTATTATACCTAAGTTTAAAGCTCCTTCTTCCCTTCATGGCCACTTTCTGCTGAAAGACCTGGGAAAACATTTGTTGCCAAATAGAAGAACTAAATCTAGTGGGGAAGAAGCTATGATGGTTCCACAGAACTAGAAGAGAGGGGATCTGGGCACAGGAAATATATATTTTTACAGAGATTTCTTAACTTTATGATTTAGGTGCATAAGGGAGGTTTGGATTTAAATTGATTCCATTTTCAGATGAAACAAAGCCTGGTGGGTTCAATTTTAATTTGGTATAAAAATTAGCGGCTTGGTGTTCATTTTTAGTTCCCAAAAGTTATACAAAAATTTCCTAAGAGTTGAATCTCTTAGAAGTACCCCAATTTTATGGATCCAATTAACTTCAGGATGTTCCCATTACTTTCATTTTTATGAAAATACAATTTAGATGCCCTAATTGCTAGCAATACCTCACATCAAATGCTTTGCCTTGAAATGTGTATTTCACTGGAGAGAATATATAAACTATGATTGGGTGTTCCTTGATTCTATATACTTGAAAACCATAAACTATATACATATAAAAGAAAAAGAGTTGATTCTGGGGCACAAACTCAATATTTCAATCAAGTACTACTAAATGGATTTTCCCTGGGAACCAAACCACCAAATCAGTTACTTTATCCTAGTCACTAGTTCTGAAGGAGTGTAATTACATTGAAAGCACTCTCTCAAACATCATACTCCCCACTATTTTGAAAGGTGTTCTCTGAAAAAAGCATTTTAGTGTTATTTCATTTTTTGTTTTTATCTAGATGAAATCTTTTCTTTTTGAATTGTGACAGGGGATTAAAAATCCAAGCAGACCACTGTGTTTACATTAACACCACAGCCCAGCTTTCTTTATCAGATTATGAAAGTGGAAAGATTAAGATCAACAGATGGATCTTCTGGAAGATGAACTGTTTCCTAAAGCCTGACAAGCAGCTTTCTCCTAGAGAATACAGAATTACGGTATGGTCCCCTTAAAAGTTCAGTGACTATTACAGTCACAGCATTTTAAATCTCCATTTGACTTCTTTATGGAATAATTTTCTAAAGGAATAATTCTCTACTAAAAATATCAGGCCGCAACCATAGTTAGTGTGCAGAGCGAAACCCTCTTAGAAAGGAAATACACTGGCTCACACTTGTTAAAAGTTAATGAAGAAATAGTTCATTTTTAAAGCCAGAAGTTTATGGTCTCTGCATCGTCAATTTAATTTAAGCATTGCTGAGACAATCTTTAATCTACTCCCCATTTTGTAATACTTATTTACGATGCATTTTCATTTTATAATTTTGGGGGAACGTTAGCCCAACAGAGCCAGCAGAGGAAAGTGCAGAAAGGAGGTCAAATGGAAACAAAGCCTATTACCCGCTGTATTTCAGACAAGACCAAGGCACTTAGCTGGAGAGCCAGTGGGTTATTAGATTAATTTCTAAAGAGCTTTTACAAGTTGCTTAATTCCTTTTTTTAAAAACCCATGGACCACAAACCCAAATTTCTTCTCAAATGGGTTAATTTGACAAATGAGGCATGGCCCCAGCATTGCTGGAGAAAGCATTCCGCTAGAATGAGATCTTGGTCTTTCTTGTAAGACTGTGCTATTTATGTAAATAAATCTAGAGGCACCTTTGGTAAGCTTTTAGTTTTCTATGATCTATTAGTTTAGTGTTCATTAAGGACTCCAATATATAGAATTACTAGGCGTTCGGGGAGGTGCTGTGTAGCAAAAGTAAAAGTGCTCAGAAGAAACATAGGCACACTTCAAAACCACTGTACTGGTTTGGTTGTGATCATTTTCATGGCTTTGAAAGTAAACTGCATAAGAACAGACTTTATAATAAGTTGTGTCTACATGTGTCTCCAGTCATACCAGGCTAAGGCAATTTGGCATTCTCCCACTGTGATGCGTGATTTTAAACCTAGAAAATAAAAGCTTTTTGGTATTGTTTTTAATTAAAAATATGCCCAAGTACAAATTGAAGCTGATGCCATCCTTGAAGATTTACTGGCTGGCGTGCTCAGTGCCAGTTTTTCTCAGTGTCTTTTTCTCTTGTCTTTGGCAAAGAGAAAACCTAATGAAAAAAATCACTGCTCACCTCTCATCAACATTTCGAGTTAGGGAGCTTATCATAACTTCACAGTTTACATGAGAAAGTTTTCTGTACTAGAAGAATGATGTTGAGACGATTACCTTTTAGCTCAGCGTGGCCGGGCCTTTTGTTGTAGTTAATGGCAAATACACACTCCTTGAAATGGCTTCTTTTATTTTATTTTGTTTTCTTAGACGTATAAATTTGACAAAGAATGCAATTTAAAAAGTGATTTCTCACAAAGAGTAAATATGCCTTTTGCAAATCAATTTTTGTAACAAGTTATTTATATGATATTACTTAATAAACTGGTTTTTTTTCTAACTTGTTTTTTTTCAATTCTCTCAAACTATTGTTTGTCATCAGAGATGTAAAAAATATATATACTGATATACACTTTATCTTTTTGAATCTGCTGTTTTAACCTCTCAGATAGCTAATTAAAACTGACTTGTAATATGATAATTAGCTTGTAAACAATAGTTTCTTCCAGTCAGAAATATATATCATTGGCAACTGCCCTGCAGACTCCTTACTGCTGGGACATCCAGAATCCTACTGTTATTTATGGAATTGTTGTGTTAAGAAGAAAGCTGTTTATCCTCATGGTAATAGCTTCAGATAAGAAACAACAGTTCTATATTTTTGCCCACTCCAAGTCTCCATCCTTTATTTCGCTACCATAAAAGCATGGTCTATGGAAGATGTTTTAAAAAGAAAAAGGAAAAGCAAGAATCAGACCAGAGAAAACAAAGGACAAAATCCACCGACAATCTGATACTCTGAATAAATAAAATGTTTTTAGCATATTCATAGGTACAATACTGTGCATGCTGCTTCTTCTTAAGCTGCCTCCTATTTCTACAGAGGCCATTTCGCAATTTTTTTAACCAGTAGAATTCACAGTTTTGTAAAGGAGATTTAATTTGTTCGCTATGTATTAGGCACTCCACCGTATGCTGTAAAACACCCGACAGTAAGCCACATTGATATATTTCCTTCTCTCTCCAGAGGCTCATGGTCCAGGAAGCACCGCCATAAGCTCCACTGCAGCCACGCACAGTCAAAATGTTCATTGGAAGGAGAAACTGCTTCTGCCTAGGTGGAGTGCACAGGTTTAGGAATTAGCATGAATAAAATAAAGAGAGATTAGAGCTTAGGAATCAAAAAGAATAGCGGGGGAAGAAAGCAAAGGAAGGATGTGAAGCAATGCTTCTGACACAGTCCAGGGCCCCTGAAGGGAGCTAGACTTGAAAAACCCACCAAGGGATCACCAACGATACAGCAGCTGATTTTTATTGTTGCTTTGTTTTTGGTTGTTTTTTTGTCATTTAAAATTAACTTGGAAACAGAAACCCATGGAGGGGAGTGACGTTATCTGAAATACACTTCTTTAAAAATATACATATATTTTTTTTACATTGTTGCTCATTTCTGTACAATGTTTGATTTCTCCTCTCAGGTGTAATCCCCATAAAATTTGCACCACCGAGTCACCCGTGTACTGTCACCATCATCCCTTGTGCTCTTCCCTCCTGTTTTGATCCCCCGCGGTGCTGTATGTCTGACTAATTTCACTGCGCATCATTCCTTCCAGCCCCACCCATGTTGCTGTGAATGGCATGAGTTTATCTTCTTTGATTTGGCCACATCTTCCTAACCCAGTCATCTATTTTTGGGCATTTGGGTTGTTTCCATATCTTAGCTATTGTAAGCAGTGCTGCAATAAACATAGGGGTGCAGGTTTCATTTTGAATTAATGTTTTTGTATCTTTCAGGTAGGTTCCTAGGAGTGGAAATGCTGGGTCATACAGTGGCCCCATTTTCAGTAGTTTGAAGATCCTCCACACAGCTTTCTTTCCATAGTGGTTGGACCAGTTTGCATTTCCACCAGCAGTGTAAGAGGGTTCTTTTATATCCACATCCTCACCAGCATTTGTTGTTGCCAGTTTTTTTTTAATATTTATTTATGCATACAAGCTGGGGTACAGGCCAGAGGCGTGGGGCAGCAAGAGGGTTCACCAGAGACAGAGTGGGGCGCAGAACAGGCAGAGCGGCGAAACTACACTGCTGAGGGGAGTAGCGGGAGATGCAGGAGAGGTCTGCCACGCCATGTGGGAATCTCCCCAGCTGGGCATCGAACTGGCATCGCTGCTGCCGACAGCTCCACAGCGCACCGCTGCACCACCAGGGAGGCCCTGTTGCCAGTTTTTTTAATGCAGGACATTCTCACTGGTGTGAGGTAGTATCTCATTGTGGTTAGATTTGCATGAAATACACTTTTTGAGAGATACGTAGACCGTACAGTAGTATGGAAAGTGCACGAGAGCAAGCCCCTACCCACCAACCCCACCCAACACCCAGCTCCACACCAGCCAGAGCAAGCAGAGTCTGCAGGATCTAGGAAACTTCCCTGGCCTAACAGTAACTTAGGCAGGAAGCTCAGGGTGCTGTGTCGGGCACCCAGTTCAGGAAGCTGACTTTGCAAACGTTAGATGAATTAAGGCCTTTCCCTTCACCACAACGACTTCCCCTCATCTTTGTTAGTATGTATTAGTGTCAATCATTCTAGCTGCTGCAACACACAAAATCAAAAATCTCCATAAAGTTTATGTCTCACACTTATCAAGTTCAAAGTGGTTGTGGGTCTTTCTCTCTCTTGTGGCTGTGCCATCTGGAGTCTCTCTGGTTTAATGCAGCAGAGGAGAGCAGGCTGGATGATCCTATGAGATGCTCCTAAGGGCAGAGCACAGAAGTGGCTGATATCACTTTTGCTCATGTCTCATTGGTCAGAACTCAGTCACATGACTGAACTGTCATGTAGTCATATAGTCACATGACTACAAACTAGACAGAGAATGGAAGATGCAGACAATCACATGTGTATCTGGTGAGTGCACTCACACAACTGCTACATTTAGGTTCACTCAGTCTTGCACTATCTTCCCCAGTACCCCAATGTAGGGCACCACAATCAGTCATATCTCATAATGATGAAGGTGTTACCAGAAGAGCAAGTAAGAAGTTAATAACAGGGGCCTCCCTGGTGGCGCAGCAGTTAAGCGCTGAGCTGTGGAGCTGTCGGCAGCGGCGACGCGAGTTCGATGCCAGGCCAGGGAGCTTCCCACATGGCGCGGCAGACCGCTCCTGCCTTGCCCGCTGCTCCCCTCAGCGGTGTATTTCTGATCCACCTGTTTTGCTCCCCACTCTGTCTCTGGTGAACCCTCTAGCCGCCCCATACCTCTGGCCTGTACCCCAGCTTGTATGTATAAATAAAAAATAAATCTTTAAAAAAAAAAAAGTTAATAACAAAGTCAACCTTCAAGTTGAAAACTCTTTAAGTGGTACTTGTCTACCATTCCTGACTCCAACATTCACAATTAGGTTTGCTGATCAATTGACTCGTGGGTCTCCTAAATGCCACCCTGCACCTTGGAGATTAAGTTCTCTAGTGAAAGACTTCTTTCTTTCACTCTAAGTGTTGATAACTCATCACTGACACTTGGGAAAAACACTCTGGTCTTGAAATTGTCAAAAATTTGAATTAAGGAAGCTAAAAAATCCATCCCACCGTTGCAATCAGCTTTCATCTTTATTTCATAAATCTGAGCCAACAAGCAAGGACCTCTTGGTCAGAGCAATTCAGATACAAGTTTCTGCTCAGTGATGCCTCTCCCCTCAGTGGTGCTCTGAACCTTTACACTCAGTGTCCAAAATTCATTTGAGAAGCTACAGGGGGCCAGGCACAGGTCATAGTGATAGGGATCCAGGATAAACAGGATAGTGTGCTCTTCTAGATCTCATATTACTGAATACAACACTTTTCCAAATACACTATGCATAGAGATGACTCTTTAAAAGAAGTAGATTGTCTTCTGACTATAATATACTTATTCCTTTTAAAAATATCTCCCTTGACCTATTATGTCATCTTTATTGCTTCTTGAGACGTCTCAAAAACCTAACTTTTTATGGCAAATATGTCTTGTTTGCGCATTGGTAAGAAGATGTCTCCTTATAGTCAGTAAAGGATAGGTTTTATTAAAGCTTTTAACTTTGCTTAGCTGCCTGCTAATAATGCCTTACTTTTATACAGCACTTTAGAAATAACTAGCATATATATGACTTAATATAACTCTCAGAAAAGCCCTGTACAATAGGATGTATCATTCCCATATCACAACAAAGTGGGGTCATTTGTCCTTAGGTCTCTACCACAAGAATTAGAATTAAATTACACTGCTTTTAATTCAGGCTCTGCAACCCTGCCACTGAATCCCGCATTTTCTGCTTTGTATGCATGGTCCAATCCCATCCATTTCAGAGAAATATTTATTGGGAGAAAAAAGGATTCTTATTACCTTTATACAAATTCAGATGAAGTTGGATTCTGCCAATGGCTTCAGCCTCAAAGATATTCCTCTCTATAAGATCAATCTAAAAGCTCTGTGGAGAGAAAAAAGCCTGACAGCAAAATTCTATTAACCCCGTTGTCCAACTGAATCCTATTACAAAATTGGAACAGTATTCCCAAGGAAAAGCAACAAAGTTTCAACCAACACTGCAAAAGCTGTAGTTGTTTTATGTAATAATAATCTTGACCATATTGCTACTTTTTTCCAATTATGTTTATTGAGATAGTTTACATCATTATATTTGTTTTAGGGTTTTGTTTTTTTTTTAAGATTTATTTATTTATACATACAAGCTGGGGCACAGGCCAGAGGCGTGGGGTGGCGAGAGGGTTCACCAGAGACAGAGTGGGGAGCAGAACAGGCAGAGCGACGAAACTACACTGCTGAGGGGAGCAGCGGGTGAGGCAGGAGAGGTCTGCCGCACCATATGGGATTCTCCCTGGCTGGGCATCGAACTCGCATGGCTCGCTGCCGACAGCTCCACAGCGCAGCATTCAACCGCTGCGCCACCACGGAGGCCCTGTTTTAGGGTTTATAAGTTCAAGCCTCCACAAGTACAGGTTTTCACACCCTGCCTACCACAAAGCCCCAATAATCTTCCACCATGATCCACTGGGCTGCAACATTCTCCCCACCCCGCCAAATCACCCACACTTCTAGTTGCCTCAGCTTTGCAGTCAAATGGCAAGGACTTATTATTGTTTTGGTGTTGGCTGACCCTGTGTTTTATTTCTCTATACTCCTCATCAAAGTAAAACCATCCAGTACTGATCTTTCTCCCCTTGACTTATTCTGCTTAATATATCCTCACCAATTGCACCCATGTTGTCACAAATGGCAAGAGTTCATCTTTTTTATTTTATAGCTGAGTGGTATTCCATTGTGTGTGTGTGTGTGTGTGTGTATGTGTGTGTGTACACACACACATACACACACCACATTTTTTTAATCCACTCTGTCCTTGGGTATTTAGGTTGTTTGCATTACCTGGCTATTGTAAGTAGGGCTGCAGTGAACACAAGAGTGCACAGACCATATTTCTATTTCAAACGTCCAATTGTGATCAGCCACCCTCAGGGTAGCAATGGCTTATAACAGAACAAGAAGGAAAGCGATTAAGACATGCTGGTGCAATTCAGATTCCATGACCAAAGGAGGGGCTGTGAAGGAAGAGAGATGTGCTCTGGCCATATGCACTCAATAATGTGATGTTTGTGTTACCCTGGAAAACACAACTGTCCAGGAATGTGGTCGCTTTTACAAGCCAAAAGTTTTATGTATTCCATCATTTCTATAACTGAACTTAATTTCTGTTTTGAATCCTGAATCTTGTAAGCAACAGAACCTCAACTTTAGTCATTTAAGATTTCTTTTCACACCCTTTCACCGACATCACAGCTAAGCCCTAAGGAACCAAGGTAATGTCAAATGTTGGGGTTAGGAAGAGGACGAAGCATAATCAAAGCTTAAAGTTAACCTGCTAAGGGAACTAGGAGACATAGAGGATTCCAGAAAACATACGATAAGTCTCTTAACCCTCCCTGTATGTGCTCCGAGCCATTACAAAATGAAGAGGCTGAAGTTTATTGATCAGAATTTTTTTATGTTATTGTCATTATTCCTCATTCTCAAAAGGTCAGGATCAAAAGCTTAAGAAAGACACCTGATTTTTCCTGACTTATGACTTTGAAAGGTTCAGAAAGAGCTGAAAGTTACCTCAGAATGTCACTATTTCAAATTTAATGATAATTTATAACAGTGTTTTCTTATGCTTTACTATTTCAAGCATTAGAAAAAGTATTCCTTTACAGTATTAAAATATATTAAATAATATATTAAGGTCAAACTGGTCTTGGATGATTTCTGAGCATCCCTTATGGGGTGAATACTTTATTACCTATTTTATGTATAAAATGCATTTTCCTTTATTATTGAGACCATGACAAAGTGTTCTCTGATTTATAAGCACATTTTATATAAAAATCTTGCAAATCTAAAAAAAGAAATTACAATTGAATGCATATTTAATAAATAATTGGTATTTAAAACAATGAACATGTTAAACCCAGACTGTTCAGCTCCCTTTAGATCTAAAGAAATATATATACCTAAAAATAATTTGACAAAATAAATACTGAGATTCTAATAGCTCTCAAGTGAGGAAAGGTTGAGGGATAAATTGATTGTGGTGTTAAAATTTGAGCACAGCCTCTGCAGGAGCTCTAGAACCTAGAAAGCCAGTGATACATTTCTCTGAAATGCAAATAAATGCCCAGTTCCACTCCGGAAATAATCAGGGCTATTTTTACATACTCCACAGGCCTCAGGCATCCCTAAATTTGGAGACCCAACTTACATTTTAAGTACATATTAAAGTGTACCCACACGTTAACTTAAAGATGTGACTCAAGTTGGAGTTGGCGAGCTTATATAACATTGTTATACAAGCCATTAGACTTTTATTGACTTCATTTTCGCAATTTTCCTTCTGTATGTGGGAAATCTGCTCTTATTTTTATTTTAGGCTTTTTCAGGCTACAGCTCATCAGAGAGTGCACAGGTACTCTGTGCATTATGCCTAATGGAGAATGTAAGCCTGGGATTTGAGACTCTGCCCTTAGAACAAGCTCCCGGTGACTTGCAGGCACACCGGACTCAAACAGAAGCAAAGCTGAGGAGGCGGCGAAGGCAGGCTCCAGGAGCTGCTCAAGGTAAACTAGCCTGACCAGCAGAGAGAGTTCTGGGAGGGATGAGGAGGAGTGCAAGTCCTAATATTTTTTGCACACACCTTCCAACTTTCCTTTATCTACTGGAGGCAAAGCATGTATTTGTCTAGCAAATGATAAGGGGATTAAAACAGGTGCCCTTCCTAGAAAAGTTTTCAAGTTTCCAATTAAAACACCAGGGATAGTTCATACACATTTATTTAAAACCTCAGGTGAAACTCTCCACTCTCCCACCTTTTTTTTCCAGAACTTTTCTGGCTACTTTCCCTGCATGTGTCAGTCAATAAGTAAATCATTGAACTCCCTTTAGAGTTGATTCACCAGTCTTCCTAAGCATTTGCTTCTTTTCTCTCTTTTGAAAGTCAGCTGTTATTCTGTGAGGCTCATCTGGGGAACTCCTCCTCTCCCAGGGCCCAATCAGAGTTCCACTTCAATTAGCTTAATTGGAAGAAGGCACAACCAAATTTCCAATTAAAGTTCTAAACGAGCCATTAGACTATTTTTGTCTTTTCAGAGAAAGTTCTTCTACTAGTCATTTTTCAAAAGGTAAAAAACCTTAAAGGAGAAAAGGTGAGCTCAATCAGATCAGTTATCCCTGTTAATCTTTCCAGTAGTAAGCTCAGTTCTTTTCCCTTAATTTGGAAGTCACTTATTCATTCTTTTATTTTTATTTTTACTAAATTAACATATTTTCTCAAATGCCAAATAGTTCTCTAAAGCTTATAGCAAAAACTTTCTACTCCACTTCCATTCCCTCACCCAGAGGTTATCCCTGGGGAACTGTTACACCTAGTACTTTCAGTGTTTACTTCCATGTTTCTAAATAATGCTTCCATTAGGTTGAGTCATAAAAAATTGTCGTTTCATGGATAGGTGAATTGGTGAGGGTGAGGGGGATCAAAAAGGTACAAACTTCCAGTTATAAAATGTGTGAGTGAGAGGGATGTAATGTACACCACGGCAACTATAGGTAATACGAAAATTGCTTTGTTTTTATGCCTTTTTTGTTTGTTTTGCTTTTTGACATAGTTTTGTAATACATACTTGAGTCCACATGGCACATACCTTTACACTTAGCACTTAATGTACAATCAGTAATCCTGTCTAAACTATTTCTCAAATAATTTCAAACCTTTTACCTTTTGTGACCTTTGTATCCCCAAGTCAGTAGTGTTTAGGGATTCAGTGAACAGTATGCAGCTGAGGAGCCATGTGTATTGGCCTCCATTTAACTTGAGGAGTTGCTCCATTTTAAATGGAAACTAAATCCTAGAGAATGGAGCAATCTATTTGGTTTTATTTTATTATTTTTAATAGATATTTTATTTATTTTTGTTATTCATATCTTTTACATTATTGTGTGGTCCCCATAAGTTACCCACCACCTGTTCACCCGTCGACCCATCACCATAGTCCTCCGTGCTCCCCTCTTCCCCCCTCTTGAGCCCTAACCCTCCCCTCCTACCCTGCTGAATGTCGCTTTCTTATTTGGCTCCCCTGTATTCTTGTTATAAGTGAAACCATTCAATAATTTTCTCTTTCTTTCTGGCTTATTTCACTGATCATGATCCCCTCTAGGTCCATCCATGTTGCTGCGAACTGCATGTGTTTGTCTTTTTTGAATGCTGAATAGTATTCCATTGTGTATATGTACCACATCTTCTTGATCCAGTCATCTATTTTGGGGCATCTGGGTTGTTTCCATACCTTTGTTATTGTGAACAGTGCCGCAATAAATATGCGGGTGCATGTATCCTTTTGGATTAGTGTTTTTGTGTCCTTTGGGTATATTCCCAGTAGTGGTATTGCCGGGTCATATGGAAGTTCCATTTCTAGCAGTTTGAGGAAACACCATACAGCTTTCCATAGTGGTTGGATTAATTTGCATTCCCACCAGCAGTGTAGGAGAGTTCCTTTTTCTCCACATCCTCGCCAACATTTGTTGTTGTCTGTTTTATTAATGTGCGCCATTCTCACTGGCGTGAGGTGGTATCTCATGGTGGTTTTAATTTGCATTTCCCTGATTATAAGTGATGTTGAACATTTTTTCATCTACCTGTTGGCCATTTGCTTTTCTTCTATGGAGAAGTGTCTTTTTAGCTCTTCTGCCCATTTTTTGACTGGATTGTTGACTTTGTTTTTGTTGAGTTGTGTGAGCTCTTTGTAGATTTTTGTTAGCAGTCCTTTATCGGTTGTATTGTGTGCAAAGATCTTCTCCCAATTAGTAGGGTGCCTGTTTGTTTTAATTATTGTCTCTTTTGCTGTACAGAAGCTTTTTAGTTTGATGTAGTCCCAGCTGTTTATCTTTTCTTTCACTTCCTTCACTATGGGGGAAGTGGTTTTAAAGATTTTGCTGACATGTATGTCATGTAGAGTTTTGCCTATTTTTTCTTCTATAAACTTTATGGTTTGAGGTCTTATCTCCAGGTCTTTTATCCATTTTGAGTTAGTTTTTGTGCATCTTTTTTTTTTTTAAATATTTATTTTTACATACAAGCTGGGGTATAGGCCAGAGGCGTGGG